>CANUEP010097307.1:0-30257 GCA_947857235.1 Jatropha podagrica
TAATCCTCAATTATTTAAGGTCCTGTAATAACTTAACACATAATATATCAAAATATTTAATTAACCGAAATCTCAAATTATCACCATTAACAATATTCTAATATAGTATATTTAATCTTAGCAATAAAACTTCACCTTTCAATAATAATTCATTTAATCAATCAATCAATTAATTTTGCTTTTTAAAATACTCCATTTATTAAAAATCCTTCAAATATACCCATTAATCCTTAATAAAGAAATTTTCATAATTTTAGAATCTTAACACTAACTAATTAATTCACTAATCCTCAAAATCAATTAAAATTCTACAATTACTCTTTAATTACCCAAATCATCAATTAATTTATTTTATCCAATTTCTCCAATTAATCATCAATTTCATAATTAATTAATTAATCAAAAATACCCAATAATCAATAATTCACCAAAATTCTAATAATATACCTTCTAAATATAATAAAATCAACCATAATTATAAATCAACTTCCTATAAATAATTAACCACTATAACTACTCAATTTAACTAATTAACTACCAATATCATCCCTAAAAATAATTAAATCCACCAATAATATAAAATCAACAAATAATTCACCAATCACCTAATTAATAAAATTAATCAATCAAAATATCAAAATTAATAATTAACAGCCTAAAATCAATTTAACCTCCTTAATTAACATAATTCCAATTAAATCTCAACCTATAACTAAATAATCAATTAACTACCATAATTCTATCAATATGTCACAAAATCAACTAAATAATAAATCAATTTTCACAATTACCCTATTTGACCAATTACCTATTCAAAATACTAAAACTCAAACTAAAATACTAAAAATTAACTAATCAATTACCTAACAATATAATAAAATCACATAATCAAAATTCTAACAATTAACTATAAATATTAAAATTCATCCAAACAATATATAATCCACAAATTAATCTACTAACCAAAATAATTAACTACTCAAATAATAAAATCGCACGTGGAGGAGCAGGTGGTGGCTCAAGGTGGCGCGACGCGAGGGACAAAGCTGCTGGATCTTGCTGGAAATGGTGGCGCGACGAGAAGAGGAGGAGGAGTTGCTGTGGCGCGATGGAGAGGAGCCGGAGACGCAATGGCTGTGTTGGGCGGTGACCAGCGGTGCTGCAGCTGCTAGAGTTGCATAGAGAGAGAGAGACAGAGACAGAGAGCAACAGGGAGGGAGAAAGAGGAAGAGAGAGGGAGGGCTACTGCCTTGCACGGAGGAGAGGACTGGAGATGGTGGCTGTGGCGGTGACTGGCGTAGTAAGGGAGTGGCTGGAGATGGTGGCTGGAGGCAATGAGAGGGAAAGAGACAGTGAGGGTTGAGATGGAGAGGAGGGTGTTGATGAAGAAAAGGGAAGGAGAGGAAAATAAAAAGAAAAGAGAGAAAAGAAAAGAAAAAAAAATAAAGTTTAAAATTATTAAATAAAAACAAACCGTCCGAGTTAGATTGTCGGGGAGAAAAAAATAGTAACACACAGTATTTTTCAAAAATATCCGATTTGGGTCTAATTTCAATTAATTCGGTCCAATAAAAAAAATTGGTCTGATTTTTTTTTATTAACGGTTACTCGATTAATTTTAGGGTAGATCAAAATGATTTTCGATCCCGATAATATTACATGGCGTAATATTATTAGCTAATAATTTAATGATTAAATTTAAATGGAAATTATTTTGAAATAAAAATTTCGGGGTATTACAGCTGTAGTAGTACTCAAGCCCAACCCATTGAAAGAAGACTCCTAATTAGGAATGAATTCAAAATAAAGTCAATTTCCTACGCAGATTATGTTTCTTTCTAATTAGGCCAGCTATTTTCCTGCTCGAATTAGAAGACGCCTATGAAGTCTATATAAAGGTGGATCACTAGGGCATTATGATCATTGAATCTTAGATCTCAAAAATCTTTGTTCTACTCTTTTATTAGTTTTTCTCTCTTTGTACAACTTCAAGCAATGAAGTTGTGTAAAGAATCAAGGGAGTCGTCTACACTATTGTTGACTAGTTTTTATCTCTGAACTCTTGATTTCATATTATTTATGGAATTATTTTCAAATTTAATTGAGTTTTATTTAATTACTATGTCGAACTAAACCTTCATACTAGGGATTTGATGTAGCTTAACTTCTACTCCAAATTATGATATTAGATTTGCTTTTTTTTTGTTCAAGTTATAATTTATTATTGAACTTAATGCTTCTAGGTAAAGTTTCTCCTATGGATTGATTTATTTCATTAATCATTATCAAAAGAAGAGTTTTTGATAAGAAAAGGGTAATACATTACATCGTAATAATAATTTAATGTGGAAGTTATATGGTTTGACTAATAGGGGATTTTCATAATTTAATGATCTTGGGTTGTGAATTCTCAAACAAACCATACAAATTAATGATTTAATTCATGTTGGTTCCACTATTGGGAGATAGGTAATTAGACAGGATTAAAATAGCTAACAATACATCGGGAGAGCTTGTTAGTGACTTTAGGGTTGTTTCCCCTACTTGAACAATTAAAATTGATTAGCAAACTAATAAAACAAATTGTGTAGAGTTAAGTTAAATCAATATCACTAGTAGCTTTTAACCTTGATTTCTTTTCATCAAATAGTCTTGTTTGAATTCTTTTCTATTGTTTTATTCTATTTTATTTTACTTCTACAATTATCCTCTTTATTATCATTTAAATAATAGTAAAATACGATAATTTTTGTACTTAGTATACAATCTTCATGGGATGATACTCTACTCATTTTTTATTACTTATTGCAATTTCGTACACTTGCAAAAACCACTATCAAGCTTTTGGCTCCATTGCCGAGAATTAGCATTATCAATATCGATACTAATTAACCTACTACTAATTTAGATAATTATTTTTCTATTGTTTTAATTTCTCTAAGGACTCTCTTTCAGGTGTTTATGCAAAGACGATCTTGTAGCATTGAACCTTTACTTTTTGATCTCGGAATTGAAAAACTTGTCGAAAGAATAACGCTACAAAAAGGAATCGAGAGTGTGAACAACAAAGGCAATCAACCATGGCTAGAATAGAAGACGAAATACATGATTTATTGGAGCAAGAAGAATAAGAGAAACTACAACACCAGGTGGAGCAAAATCAGAGAAATCCTACTCACACTTTGCGTGACTATACTACCCCTTCTCTTAATGGAAC
The DNA here is from genome assembly GCA_947857235.1 of Jatropha podagrica. Taxonomy (NCBI): domain Eukaryota; kingdom Viridiplantae; phylum Streptophyta; class Magnoliopsida; order Malpighiales; family Euphorbiaceae; genus Jatropha; species Jatropha podagrica. Next base: position 3,218 of record CANUEP010097307.1, read on the forward strand.
CACCTTAAGTATCACCAAGCCTTGGGTAGAAGCTAACCATTTTGAGATAAAACCTGCCACTATTCAAATGCTTTCTACCTCAGTTCAATATGGAGGGTTAACTAGCAAGGATCCCAATGTCCAAATCACAAATTTCTTAGGGATTTGTGATACCTTTTAACAAAATGGAGTTTCTGAGGATGCTATCAAATTGAGATTATTTCCTTTTACCTTGAAGGATAAGGCACATGCTTGGTCACAATTATGTCCTGTAGGAAGTTTTACTACATGGGAGGAGTTAGCTAAAAAATTCTTAGCAAAATTTTTTCCATCTTCAAAGACCACCAAGCTGCGCAATGAGATAATAAATTTTTCCCATCATGATCAAGAGAGCTTGTATGAAGCTTGGGAGAGATTCAAGGACCTGTTGAGAAAGTGTCCACATCATGCTCTACCTAAGTGGTTAAAGGTACATGCTTTCTATAATGCATTATCTCCTAACATTAAGATTACTTTGAATGCAGTCGTTGGAGGATCTTTTGAAAGAAAAAGGATTGATGAGGCTTATGATTTGATAGAAGAAATCGCGAGCAATAACCATTATCGAAATACCTTGAAAAGGAAAAAGACTATAGGAATCTATGAGATTGATGTCATAACTGCACTTAATGCCAAGGTGGAAAATATGGTAAGAAAGTTGAATTTGTTGACCACTAATTCTATTAATTTTATTATGCAAGCTTGTGACATGTGTAATGGTCAACATGGAGTTAAGGAATGCATGTTGGATAATTTAAACCCTCAAACTTTGGATACATGATGAATTAAGGAAGGAAGAATTACCCATATCCTAACTCTCATGATAATAGGTTGAGAAATCACCCTAATCTTTCTTATGGGAATCCAAACAATGCCTTGAATCCGCCACTAGGCTTCCCTCCATAAGAGAAAAAAGTTCATGATGATCTCCTTACTGCTCTTTCCGAATCCCACATGGAGTTCATGAATGAAACTAGGGAAAATCACAAAATCCAGCAAGCAGCAATTAGGAATTTAGAAATCCAATTTGGATAGTTTGCAAGTATGATGGCCTCAAGACCTCAAGGTATGTTACCTAGTAACACTGAGAAAAATCCTAAAGAACATGTATAGGCTATTACTTTGAGGAGTGGTAAAGAATTGGAGGATCCACCCAAGGAGGAAGAAGGAAAGAAAGAGAAGAAGGAAAGAAAGAGAAGAAGGAAATTCCCATCATTGATCTTGAAGAAAAAGAGGAGGTAAAACCCTATGTTCCACCTATTCCTTTCCCTCAAAGACTCAAGCAATCCAAGGATGATAAAAGCTTCCTCAAATTTCTTAATGTGTTCCAAAAGCTTCAAATAAATATTCCTTTCGCCGAAGCTCTCGCTCAAATGCCCAGTTATGCAAAATTCTAAAAGGAGATCTTGAGCAAGAAAAGGAAGATTGATGATCAAGAAACAGTAATGTTAATGGAGGAATGTAGTGCAATCATTCAAAATAAATTGCCTCTTATGTTAAAGGATCTAGGAAGTTTTTCTATCCCTTGTAATATTGGAAATCTTGATTTTGATAAGGCTTTAGCTGATTTAGGTGCAAGTATTAATCTTATGTCTTATGAGGTTTTTAAGATGCTAGGGATGGGGGAACTGAAGCCAACAAGGATGTCTCTACAATTAGCAGATCATTCGATCAAATACCCAAGGGGAATTGTGGAAGACGCATTCACTGAGGTAGGTAAGTTTATTTTTCCTATTGATTTTGTTATCCTTGACATTGATGAAGATAGAGACAGATCCCTCATTCTTGGAAGACCTTTCCTTACAACCACAAGAGCCTTGATTAATGTTCATGAAGGTAAGCTAACTCTAAGGGTAGGTTAGGAGGAAGTTGTTTTTTATGTTCTTAAATCTCGCAAATTTTTTATGGATTCTAGTGATTGTTTTAGGATTGATGTTGTTGATGATAATGTGGATGGCACTTTGCATGCTAAAGATACATTAATCATTAATAACATTGATACTAAGGTTCAAAACATCAAAAGTGAGGAAGAAGGCAAATAACCAAAGCAAGAACTAAATTAGCTTCCTTCTCATCTTAAATATGCTTTCTTAGGTGATAATAATTCCTTTCCTGTTATTATTTCCTCTCACTTATCACTTGAACAAGAGAAAAGGTTGTTGCAGGTTTTAAGAAAGCATCGAAAAGCTTTAGGATGGTCAATTGCATATTTGAAGGGAATTAATCCAAGTGTATATGTGCATAAGATCTTGATGGAGGAAGACTACAAGCCTACAATTGAGCACCAAAGGAGACTGAATCCAAACATGAAGGAAGTAGTTAAGGCATAAATCATTAAGCTCTTGGATGCAGGAATTATCTATCCAATTTTGGATAGTAATTGGGTAAGCCCTGTGCAAGTTGTTCCCAAAAAAGGAGGTATGACAATTATTTCTAATAATAATAATGATGAGTTAATTCTTACTAGAACTATCATAGGTTGGCATGTGTGTATTGATTATCATAAATTAAACAAAGCAATATGTAAAGACCACTTCCCTTTACCTTTCATTGATCAAATGCTTGAAGGACGTGTAGGTTATCCTTACTATTACTTTCTAGATGGTTATTTAGGGTATTTTCAAACTCCCATAGCTCCTGAGGATTAAGAAAGGACCACTTTCACTTGCCCTTATGGTACTTTTGCATATAGGAGAATGCATTTTGGGTTGTACAATACACCTGCGACTTTTCAAAGGTATATGATGTCCATATTTCTTACATGGTTGAAAAATTCATTAAAGTTTTTATGGATGATTTTTCCATTTTCGATTCTTCTTTTGATTCTTGTCTTTGTAATCTTTCTCTTATAATGCAGCGATGTGAGGACACTAACCTTTTCTTAAATTGGAAAAAAATATCATTTTATTATTAGTGAAGGTATTGTTTTAGGGCACAGAATTTCTAAAAAGGGAATCGAGCTAGACAAAGCAAAGATTGAAGTAATTAAAAAGCTACCACCTCTAAATTCAGTTAAAGGAGTTAGAAGCTTTCTTGGTCATGCTAGTTTTTAGAGGAGATTTATCAAGAACTTCTCAAAAATCACTAAACCTCTCTGTAATTTATTAGTTAAAGATGTTTTTAATTTTAACGAAAAGTGTTTCAATGCTTTTAACAAGTTAAAGAAGGAATTGATCTTAGCTCCCACAATTGTCACACCAGATTGGAGCCTATCATTTGAGCTTATGTGTGATGCTAGTGATCATGTCATAGGAGTCATTCTTGGGCAAAGAAAGGAAAAGAAGTTGCATGTCAATTACTATGCTAGTCGTACCCTGAATGATGCGCAACGCAATTATGCCACCACTGAAAAGGAGCTTCTAGATATTGTTTTTGCATTTGATAAATTTAGAGCATATTTGATAAGAGCTAAAACAACAGTTTATACTGATCAGTCAGCCATTAAGTATTTGTTAGAAACGAAAGATGCATGCAAAGCCCAGACTAATTCGTTGGGTTCTTCTTTTACAGGAATTTGACTTGGAGATTTGTGACAACAAAGGAACTGAGAATCTTGTAGCCGATTACCTTTTCAGGCTTAAATTGGAGGAAAAAGAACAAAAAGAAGCTCAAATTAATGAAGACTTCCCCTATGAGCACCTTCTTCCCCTAGCAAATAGACAAGCCCCACGGTATGTAGACATAGTGAATTACCCTGCTTGCAAGATTGCTCCTCCTAATCTTTCTTATCAACAAAAGAAAATTTTTTTTCATGATGTCAAATTTTATTATTGGGAGGAGCCTTTCTTGTTTAAGTACTATAATGACCAACTCTTTAGAAGGTGTGTGCCGGAGGAAGAGATGGAGAGTGTGCTTAGACATTGTCATTCTTTAGAATGTGGAGGACATTTTAGAGGAAACAAAACGAAAGCATGGGTATTAGAAAGTGATTTGTATTGACCAAACTTATTTAAAGATACTTTTAACTTTGTTCGTCTTTGTGATCCTTGCCAAAGGTTAGGAAATATCTCCAAAAGACATGAGGTGCCACTGCACAACATTCTTGAAGTGGAGATCTTTGATGGGGGCCTGGACTTGATCGGACCATTCCCAACTTCTTATTCCAACCAATACATCTTAGTGGCGATGGATTACATTTCCAAATGGGCGGAAGTCATTGCTCTACCTAACAATGATGCCAAGAGCATGATGAACTTTATCAAGAAATACATCTTTACACGCCGTGGTACCCCTGGGCAATTATCACGGATGAAGGTAAGCATTTTTGCAATAAGTATCTAGATTATCTCCTTCCAAAATATGGTGTTACTCATCGTGTAGGTACCCCTTACCATCCATAAACAAGTGGAAAAGTTGAGGTAACTACTAGAGAGATCAAAAAGATTTTGGAGACTATAGTTGGTCAATCGAGGAAGGATTGGTCCAAGAAGCTTGATGATGCACTTTGAGCCTATAAAACTGCATTCAAAACACCAATCGGGATTTCTCCATATCGAATGGTCTATGGTAAGGCTTGTCATCTACCTATTGAGTTGGAAAACAAAGCTTATTTGGCGATACAATTCTTGAATTTCAAGCCAAAGAGGCAAGACAAAGGAGATTGCTTCAATTAAACATGGTGGATGAAATGAGAACGCATGCTTATGAGAATGCCAAAATTTACAAGGATCACACAAAAAAATGACATGATAAACACATTATTTTGCGAGATCCAAGAGTCGGACAGCAGGTATTACTCTATAACTCTAGACTTCGTCTATTCCCAGGGAAGTTACGCTCTTGCTGGTCCGAACCTTTCACTATAAAAGAAATTTTTCCACATGGAGCGGTTGAGATCGTTGATGGAAATCAAAGCTTCAAAGTTAATGCTCAAAGACTGAAAGTGTTCTAAAACATAGTCTTTGATCTAGATAAGACTACCATGAGTCTCACCTGAAAAGCCAGGGTCACATGAGTTGAGCTCAATGATGTTAAACAAAAGCACTTATGGGAGATAACCCATATGCATTTTGTTCCCTCCATTCCTTTTTACTTAATCTTAATAAATTTTTATTTTTTTTACCTATTTTTATTCGCCAGACTTGGCATTTTGTTTTGTGTTTTTCAGGGATTCTTCTTGCAAGTCAATGTCTGGCACGCCCATGCCAAATAGAGCAGGATTGCACTTGAAAGTCAGTGACTGGCACGCCCTGGTCGTTCCATTCAGCATGCCCGTGCCATTCTAAATAAGATTTTACAACTCCAGTTAGTGTCTAGCACACCTTGCCCGTGCGATTCTAAGCAAGATTTTGCAACTCAAGTCAATGTAAAGCACGCCCTGCTCGTGCCATACAGCATGCCTGTGCCAACCTGAGCAAAAAAATAATGCTTGAGAGTTAGTGTCTAGCATGCCCTAGTCGTGCCAATCAGAACGCTCATGTCATCCTGAGCAAGAACAACGCGTTGCAAGTCAGTACCTAGCATGCCCGTGCTAAGCACCAGCATGCTCATGCTGAATCTGAAAAAATAAACACATACCGTGCTCACTACAACATGCCCGTGCCAAGTACACAACTCTCTTTACCAACTGTAGGTCAGTGTCCATCACGCCCATGCCAGACACCCAGCACGCCATGCCATGTCGCTTTTAAAGAATTAAAAGTTGACCTTTTAATTCCCGCACAAACCCTAACTCTCATCCTTTATAAACAACCTCAACCCCCTCATACCCCTCACTCATAAACGGCACCCCCACCTCCCCTCAATACTCTCCAACTTCCATTCTTCTTCTTCCTCAACACCCACCCCACTCAACCCTTCTCTTCCTCCTCTACCATGCCTCCATGTTACAAATGAAGTCGATATGCTACATCCTTGGCTGCACGAGTTCAACCCACACTGTCTGCCGCCGCACCTCCACCTCCACCTCCACCCACGGGACCACCTCTTCCACCATTCGAGATCGAATTAAGTAAGTAATGAGAAAGGTACAATAAACTCTCTCTTCATCCCATTCTCCCCAATCGTTTTATAAATGAGCAAGCTTTAGAAAAGGTCAATCTTAGAAATCCCATTGTAGAGCCCCTTAAAAGGATTAGGTGAGAAAAATTTATTTCCATGAAAGATTTTGTTTATGCACCACTGCCTTTGGAATTTTTGAGTTCTTTTTCTGCCACTATTTTTCCCTTACATGAAGAATACCCTAGCAACATTAAGTTTAGGCTTTTTAGAAGAAACTATGAACTCCTAGTGAATGAGGTTAGTCATATATTTGGGCTCCCAACTGAGAATGCCATTAGACAAATACCCAAAGACTTTTTCGATGGTAGTACATGGATTGGCCTAACTAGGAAAAACAATTAACCTTAGGATCTCAAAAGCTTCCCCTTACGCAATCCAGTGTATCGGTACATTCACAAGTTCTTAGCTAACACCATCTTTGATAGAAGTGAGAGTAATGGAAGAATGTTGTTCAATGGAATCTCATGTCTTTTGGAGATATTACCTAACCCTTGGCAATGATCACAAAGACGAACAAAGTTAAAAGCATCTTTAAATAAGTTATGCCAATACAAAATGCTTTCTAATTACTCGTGCTGCCATTTTGTTTCCTCCAATATGCCCTCCACATTCAAAAGAATGACAATGTGTAAGTACACTCTCCATCTCTTCCTCTGGAACACACTTTCTAAACAGTTGGTCATTACAATACTTAAACAAGAAAGGGTCCTCCCAATAATAAAATTTGACATCATGAAAAAAATTTTCTTTTACTGATAAGAAAGATTAAGAGGAAGACTCTTGCAAGCAAGGTAATTCATCATGTCTGCATACCATGGGGCTTGCCTATTTGCTAGGAGAAGGAGATGCTCATTAGGAAAGTCTTCATTAAATTTGAAATTCTTCTCGTTCTTCTTTTCCCAACTCAAGCCTGGAAAGGTGATCAGCTACAAGATTCTCAATTCCTTTCTTGTCACGAATCTCCAAGTTGAATTCCTACAAGAGAAGAATTAGTCTAGGCTTTTCATCCTTCTTTTCTAATAAATATTTAATAGCTGAATGATCATTATAGACTATTTTTTTAGCTCCTATTACATATGCTCTAAATTTATCCAATGCAAAAACAATGGCTAAGAGCTCCTTCTTAGTGGTGGCATAGTTGAGTTGCGCATCATTCAGGGTACGACTAGCATAGTAGATGACATGCAACTTCTTTTCTTTCTATGACCAAGAACGGCTCCTATGACATGATCACTAGCATCACACACAAGCTCAAATGGTAGACTCCAATTTGGTACAGCAATTATGGGAGCTGAAATCAATTTCTTCTTTAACCTGTTAAAAGCATTTAAACATTCTTCGTTAAAATCAAAATTAACATCTTTAACTAATAAATTACAAAGAGGTTTAGTGATTTTCGAGAAATTCTTGATAAATCTCCTGTAAAAACCAGCATGACCAAGAAAACTTATAACTTCTTTAACTGAATTTGGAGGTGGCAGCTTTTCAATCACTTCAATCTTTGCTTTGTCTACCTCGATTCCCTTTTTAGAAATCTTGTGCCCTAAAACAATACCTTCACTAACCATAAATGACATTTTTTCCAATTTAAGATAAGGTTAGTGTCCTCACATTGCTGCATTACAAGAGAAAGGTTATGAAGACAAGAATCAAAAGAGGAACCAAACACAGAAAAACCATCCATGGAAACTTTAATGAATTGTTCAACCATGTCAGAAAATATAGACATCATACACCTTTGAAAAGTCGCAGGTGCATTACACAAACCAAAAGGCATTCTCCTATATGCAAAGGTACCATAAGGGCAAGTGAAACTGGTCCTTTCTTGATCCTCAGGGGCTATGGAAATTGGGAAATACCCTGAATAACAATCTAGAAAATAATAGTAAGGATAACCTGCAAGTCTTTCAAGCATTTGATCAATGAAAGGTAAAGGGAAGTGGTCTTTGCGTGTTGCTTTGTTTAATTTATGATAATTAATACACACACGTCAAACCTTTGACAGCTCTAGTAGGGATTAATTCATTATTATCATTCATGAATTGCATGAGAGATTTAGAAAGAGCAATAAGGAGAACATCATGTACTTTTTTTTTCTTGTCGAGGAAAGCCCGGTGGTGCATTTAAGGCATTATTTGGATTCCTATAAGAAAGATTAGGGTAATTTCTCAACCTATTGTCATAAGAGTTAGCATATAGGTAGTTCTTCCTTCCTTGATTCATCACGTAGTTGACTTGCTCCAAAGTTTGAGGGTTTAAATTATCCAACATGCATTCCCCAACTCCATGTTGACCATTACACCTATCACAAGCTTGCACAATAGAATTAACAGAATTAGTTATCAACAAATCCAATTTTCTTAACATATTATCCACATTGGCATTAAGCAGGGTTATGGGATCAATCTCATAGATCCCTGCAGTCTTTTTCCTTTCTAAGGTATTTTGATAATGGCTATTTCTCGTCATCTCTTTTATCAAATCATATGCCTCATCAATCCCTTTCCTTTCAAAAGATCCTCCAATAGCTGCATCCAAAGTAATCTTAATGTTAGGAGATAATGCATTATAGAAAGTTTGTACCTGTAACCTCTTAGGTAGAGCATGATGTGGGCACTTTCTCAACAGGTCCTTGAATCTCTCCTAAGCTTCATACAATCTTTCTTTATCATGATGAGCAAAAGTTAATATCTCATTGCGCAGCTTGGTGGTCTTTGAAGATGGAAAGAATTTTGCCAAAAATTTTCGAGCTAACTCATCCCATGTGGTAAAACTTCTTATCGGGCATGATTGTAACCAAGCACGTGCCTTATCTCTCAAGGTGAAAGGAAATAATCTCAACCTAATAGCATCCTTAGAAACTCCATTTTGTTTAAAAGTATCACAAATCTCTAAGAAATTTATGATATGAGCATTTGGATCCTTACTAGGAAACCCTCCATATTGGATTGAGGTAGAAAGCATTTGAATAATGGCAGGCTTTATCTCGAAATTGTTAGCTTCTACCCTAGGTCTGGTGATACTAGAGGTGGTTCCATTGATAGAAGGGATAGTGTAATCATGCAAAGTGCGAACAAAATTTCATCAATTTTGCTCTACTAAATCATGAATTCCAGCTTCTAATCCAGCCATGGTTGATTGCCTTTGTTGTTCACACTCCTAATTCCTTTTCGTAATGTTATTCCTTCGATAAGCCCTTTTAATTTTTGGATCGAAAACTAAAGGTTCAATGCTTAGAGATCGTCTTTACATAAACACCTGAAAGAGTCCTTAGAAAAATTAAAATAGCAAAAAAAATAAATGTCTTAATTAATAGTAGATTAATTAGTATTGATATTGGTAATACCAATCCCCGGCAACGGCGCAAAAAAACTTGACAATAATTTTTTGCAAGTGTATGAAATCACTATGAGTATTGTCTCACGAAGATTGTATACCAAGTATCAAAATTATTTTAATTTACTATTATTTAAACAATAATAAAGAAGATACTTGTAAAAGTAAAGTAAATTAGAATAAAACAATAGAAAAGAATTCAAAGAAGAATATTTGATGAAAAGAAATCAAGGTTTAAAAGCTACTAGGGATATTGACTTCACTTAACTCTATCCAATTTGTTTTATTAGTTTTCTAATCAATTTTAATTGTTCAAATAGGGGAAACAACCCTAGAGACACTAACAAGCTCTCCTGATGTATTGTTAGCTATTTTAATTCCATTAATTTACTATCTCCCAATAGTGCAATCAAACATGAATTAAATCATTAATTTTTATGGTTTGTTTAAGAATTCATAACCTAAGGTCATTAAATTATGAAAACCCCCTACGAGTCAAACCATATAGCTTATACATCAAGTTATTATTCCCATGTAATTTATTACCCCTTTCTTATCAAAAACTCTTCTTCTGATAGTGATTAATGAAATAAATTAATCTAAAAGAGAAACTTTACCTGGAAGCTTTAAGTTCAATAATAAATCATAACTTGAACAAAGAAAAGCAAATCTAATATCACAAATTAGAGTAGAAGTTAAGCTACATCAAATCCCTAGAATGAGAGTTCAGTTCGACTTAGTAATTAAATGAAACTCAATAAAATCTGAAAATAATTCCATAAACAAGAAGAATTAATGGAAATAAAACAAGATTAAGAGTTTAGAGATAAAAACTAGTCAAACAATAGCGTAGATGACTCCCTTGATTCTTTACATAACTTGATTGCTTGAAATCTTACAAAGAGAGAAAAACTAAGGAGAGAGTAGAACAAAGAGTTTAGAACTAAGATTCAACGATCCAACAATGACCTAATTGCTGTGGCCATCTCTCTTTATATAGACTCCATAGGGTGTCTTCGAATCCGAGTAGGAAACTGATTTGAGTTGGATTCCTTCCTGCTTAGCAGTCTTCTTTCATCAGGTTGGGCTTGAGAAATGCTAAGATGAGCCCTTTTATTATTTTCATGTAGCCCCATGCACAGGCCACGCCCATGTTTCAAATCTACATGGGTTGAATAACTAAATTCGACCCAGTTGAGTTGCCAGGAGGTGCCATGGCCGTGGCACTACATGGCTTGCCCATGTACTACACTGATTTGGCCATGTTGAGCTTTAAACTTCCAATTTCAATGCAAACCTTCTTTGATGCGATTTTTGACTATTCTCTTGCTAAAAATCTTTCAAATCAAGCTTATCAAGAATCAAGGGAACTTAATTAAAAATATAAAAAATTCTAAGTGGAAAACTAATCAAATTAATAGAAATTACTAAAATTCCTAATAAAATCCAGGCTAAAAATACTATAAAATTATGACCTATCAGTAATCGTCTTTGAGCTTGTTTCACTGGCTTCACCCTAGGTTTGATTGCCAAGTTGTGGACTCATATCCTAGGATCCAATCGCAGCATCTCTTTGTAAGACCATGCAAAGATGTCTCGATATTCTTAAAGTAATTCAATATACTCCATTTCCTCCTCAAATGATAAATTTGCACTAAGGAAAATTGGGCGAGGATCTTCTATTGTTCCGAGATTGACTTCTTTCAAATCATCAATTGTAGCTTTATTTTTCTCTTCCAAAGCAAAAGGAGCATCCTCAGCACTTTCCTCGACAGGAGCTTAGTCTTAATCCGTGTCTTCAGAAGTAATATGGCCAACCATCACTACATCAAGTTCTTCTTCCTCATATTGATCAGAGACATGGTCGATTATCACCACAGTATGGGGTTTTGCCTTTAATGTGGATCCCGTAGTCACCACCCACTTAGTTATTCTTTTCATTCGAGAGGGGATGTTACTACATAATTCATTGGAAACTATAGCAACAATAGACTGCTTCTTTTTGTTCCTCTTTCCTTTTACTTGGCTTTGAAATCCTAAGTCTTTAGTGGATGGAGGTTTTGTTGTTTGCACCTCCTGGAGTTCCAATTCGATCAAAGACCGAAATGTTATTTGACGAAACTCCTAATCGACTGAAAACAAAAGGTTTTGAAACCTTGCTTTTTGTCTCCTCTAGTTCTTCAACAAAAATATTATTAGAGGTTTCTCTTTTGATTTTCAAGCGTAAAGGAGCAGGAGCTTGATCCCAGGCCAATTTTAGACACCTTATCAGTAGTATTCTGCTCCTTCTATACTTTGTGAATCCCATTCGATAATTGCTCACTATCACTATTCTTGAAATCCTTTGTCGATTTGGCCACATCAGTAGAACCATACCCAGCTTTAGAAAGTAGTTTATAAGCATTATGGTCAAAACCACTTGTTCTTTTGGCTAACAATGCTCTAAGCTCAACTATTGAGCTCTTAGAAGGCATTGCAAAACCCTTTAATGGTGACTTGAAAACCTTAGAGGAAACAAGATGAGTGACCAGGAGAATCAAATCTTTCAAGCCTTGTATGATACCTTCTGGATTTGAGGACGAAGATTGATCATCTTTGCATTTGGAGACATGTACAAAATGAAGCTTCATTTTTTGGCAATCGTTTGACTTGTCTTTGCTAAGGCATCCTCCTTGCTTTCTTCTATTGAGGAAGATTCCCCTTCTTCAATCTTCTTTACAGGAGCCTTTACTTCAACATCCTCAAAAGCTGGTTGAATTTTCTCAATCAAAAACTCCTCAAAGTAGAACTTTACATTGGCAAAATATGATTCAGCTTCAGTACATGGCTTCGAATCAGCTACAGCTGTTCTTATTTTTTCATCTTTTGAGTATTTGAAACATTGATGGTCAGTCGAAGGCAACACCTTATTCTTATGAATCCATGGACACCCCAACAGTATATTGTAAGTCGTTCTTGCATCAATCACATGTAGAAGAACATTTGGCTCCATCTAGTCAATACACAATTAGAGTTGAATTCTACTAACAGCCCTTTGCCCATTATATTTGAAGCCATGTGTCATTAATCGACTTTGCTTCAGTTCATCCATAGGTATGCCAAGTTCCTTAAAGGTCTTGAGAGGTATACTGTTGATGGCTAAACCTGGATCAAGTAAGGTTTGATTTATCTTTCTTTCACAGATATAACCTACAATAAAAAAAGGACGATTATAGGGCTTATCACCAAGCACTCGATCTTCATCAATAAAGGTGATATTTTCCACAGTAGTATAGTAGGCCTTTGCTTCTTAAATCTCCTCATCACTATCTTATTTTAGCTCTCCTTCAACGTGACAGCATGAAAAAGAAAGTTTAGTATTAACTTCTTTAGCATGTAATCCCTAAAAGTGATTAGTTGCCTAAGCTTTTGTTTACGCAATTTTCTACCTATGATTTGTAGATCTTTTTTGGCTTTCGAGACTTTGATTGAATCTTTAAGGAAGTGAATTGTGTTGACTTAACTATCTTCCTCAACACTTTATTCCTCTTTGGAGCCTCCTTAGATGGAAGTGGGTTTCTCTTTCTACTTTTTCTATGAGTAACCAAAGTCCATCCTTCATCTTTAAACTAATTTTCAGCAAGCTCATTGCCCCTAGGAGTGCTCCCACCTCCTTGTAGCAAGCTGAATTCATTTGGTGAAAAAGTTTGGTTTGGAACAGACACCTTAACTTGAACTGGGTCCAAAGAGCAAAACCTTATTATTTCTCTTCTTGTTGAGATTGGTGATTCATCAACCACTATTTTTATGACATTGGCAGTGACTTCCTCCTCATCAAAAGTGATGATACCATTTTTCTAGAGCTCCATGATTTTATCTTTCAAGACGAAGCACTTCCCAACTACATGGCTAATTAGCCTATGATACTTGCAGTAATTTCAATCATCCACTCGATTTGCTTCCTCCGGGCGCTTCATATCTGATAATTGAATGAGTTTAGCTTTAAGTAGTTCATCCAACATGTCTAAAACATCAAAATCAGAAAAGGGATAGCTCTTTTCTTGCCTCTCCTTCAACGTAGCTTTTTTTTCTTTTTATAAGTTGAAAAGGAGTGGCCTTCACATCTTGCTTATTTTCGATCTTAGGCTGCAACTTGATTGGCTTTGTTGTTACAACCATAGACGGCTTACTTTCTAACTTAACGGGTGTTTTAGCGAATTTTTGCACTTCTCAAGTATCTTTCCCCTTTCTTGGTTCCTGAACTACAAAATTTTGATTCCCATGATCAAAAATACTAAGCTCTATGTCATGAGCTTGGGTAGCCAACTCTTCAAAAGTATGAGGCTTGATCCCTTACAAGGTGTAGTCCAAGCCCCAATGCATGCCCTTGATGCACATATCAATTGCTAAAGATTCTGACAGTCGATCTTTGCAATTCAAACTGAGACTTCTCCATCTTTCAACGTAGTCAATAACAGATTCCTCCTTCCACTAACAAGTAGCTGTGAGTTCAATCATGCTAGCTACACATTTGGTACTGTAAAAGCGATTAAGGAATTCCTGTGCCAGTTGTTCCCAGCTATCAGTGGAACCAGATTTGAGATCCGTGTACCAATCAAAGGCAAAGACAAATGAATTGTTTGACGAGTAGATCGTCATCCGTGCCATCATTGTTGCAAGTTTCCACAAAGTTGGCTACGTGCTGTCTTAGATTTCCCTTTCCATCATATTATTGAAACTTAGGAGGCTGGTAATTTGATGGCATCCTCATCATGTCGATCCTCAAAGTGTATGGCTTTGAGTAGGTGTAAGAAGGCTACATCGTAGTCTCTAACTGATCTTTCAGGGATTCTTTAATCAACTCCTTCAGTTGAATAGTTGAGATCGAGCTATCAGCAATAAGTTTGATAAATTTTTTTGGGGTCTCCCTTGATGGCGTCCCTTTTGGTGGTATAAACCCCTTTGATGCGAATTCATCCTTTTCAAACATTTGACTTTTTCCAATCATGTTATCCAACATGTTCATGAGATAAGCAATTTGGCTATCTTTCTCCTGAAAAGCATGATTGAGAGATTTTAGTTGCAACTTTAGAGCATCTAGTTCTTCTACTAATGTAGTTGCAGCCATCATAACAAACATGACATCAAAAGAGTTTGTTGTTAAAGCAGTCGACCGCTTTTGGGAAGCACCTTTCTTAACAGACTCCACCCAAATTGGCAAAGCAATAACTTACTGAGGAAGAGGAATCGTCTTTGCATAAATTTCTGCAACAGACTTCATCTTGATATTTGCTTCAAGACTTAAGTCAATAGTAGATCTGACATTGAGAAAATTTAAAGCGCCAGTTTGTGTGGCCTTCGTGGTGACAATGATCTTTTTTGGTGCCATCGAATCTTTTGGTTGATTTGTCGAAACTCTGAGAATTGCAAAGTGAAGAGATGAGAGGTAAAGAGGTCCCACTGGGTGTGCCAAAAATCTGTATGCGTAAAATTTATTCCTAAAATTTAAAAAACAAAAATACAAATTATATTTATAAAAAAGTGAATACAACCTCTAGTGTAAAATCTTTTATTACAATGAAGATTATTTTCCAATTCTTCTCTTTGTTGTGAGCACGATTCAAGGGTCAAGAGACTTGATCTTGAACACAATTCAACGACCGAAAGACTTGATATTGAATTGATGTAGAATGAACTTTAGACAATTCAAAGGTTGAAGAGACTTGATCTTGAATTAACGTAGAACAAACTTTGATTCTTTAGACTTGAAAGAGACATTTTGTAGTATCGAGTTCAATAGAGCTTCTAGGTTTTTTTCCTGTCTTTTTCTCTATGAGTGTGTATGTATCTCTCTGTATGTGAAGAGAGGCTTCTATTTATAGAGATTTGTACGAGTCTCCTAGCCGAGTATGTAATTTATTGATCCACTTGGCAAGCTCTCATTAGCTGTTGCGGTATCGCCTAATTTATGTAGAGTCTGACTTATTTGTCAATATTTAATTTAATTAATCCACTTGGCTAATTTTTATTGGATTTTATTATATTATTTATTTATGCATTAAATAATATTTATCCAATAATTTTATTTTAATAACCATTTAAATATTTTGATTGGCTATTAAAATAAATTATTTAATGTAACTAACCAATAATTTACTTGGCTAATTAAATAATTAAATTAACTTTAGGTATCTAGACTACCTTTTAGAAATGAGTTGTAGATAATCAATATGAAACACATTTAGTAAGGGCATTGTGATTGAGGATAATTGCAACTATATTAGTAACCATTTACAAATATTTGACTCTTTCGGGATTGTGCTATTTAAATGATCCTTGATGTGGGATGAGACTGGTTCTTATTTTGATTTATCTTCTTTGGAGCCGCTGTATTGTAGACCATTGTGCTATGAGCCAAAAAAGGTTCTGATATCATGAAAGTTTTGCTTAACTTTTTTGTTTCCATGTCTGAAGTTAGAGCAAACTAATGATTGGATTTTATTTCGTAAATTGGATAGTTTTTGGGCGGTGTTTTACAGCCAACCAATGGAACCTTGCATGTGAAAAGATCTAAGAGTTTTGTTTTCCAAAATCCAGACCATCAGGTTGTATCCGCTTCCTATTTTTATCGTTTATTTATTTCTGGTCTTGTTCGTTAAGGTGCTCATCTTCAGAGTGAAACCAGTTTGCTAAATTTTTTAACTCTAAACGGCCAGCCTTTAACATCTCTAATTGGTAATTATTGAATTCTTAGACTACAATGTAAGAGGTTTCCAGTTTGTAGAGCAACTATACGTATTCCTTTTTTTTTTTTCCCCACAAATTTAGGTAGGTAACTTTTTGTACTGTCAACTAATATGGAGTGCTGAAGAATTTAGAATCTTGGGATTTTCATTGGATTGCATACCAAGGTTTTGCCTCTGGTTACAAAAACAATGATAGGGACAGCTTAATATTGCCTCAGGAGTTTGTGTATAACAATTGAATTGCAGTACTCGAAAAGATCTCTTTATGAAGATATATAGCAACTGAATCTAGTAAACATGCATAAGATTAAGCTTCTTTGCAAGTTTTGATGCCTGCAGTAGAAGCTGATGTATCATTTGGCCCTGCTAAGTTCAATCTGGGTGTGGATGATGTTAGGCAGAGGGTGTCAAAGCCACTGGATAACGCGGGCGTGTCTGCCTACATGCAAGTCTGTTTATGTATTATATATTTTTCAATACATATTCTAATTTAAATGTGATGCATAATCCCCTTATTATGCACCAACCAGAGGCCAGTTCAAACTTCGAGTAGTGGCCAAAAACAAAAGGTTGCCATTGGCGGTGTAACGCAGGGGAAGAATATAGTAGATTAATTCTGAACAATTAGGCTAGAATAGAACGATTTTGGTTGGATTAAAATAACATATTGGTTTCAAAGAAACCCTCAGAATTAAATTCTGAATTCATAGATAAAAAACAATACCTAATTCTATACTGAAAAATATTTATAATTAGCTAATACTCCTAGTCTGAATAGTATTCCTATCTAGCTAAATCCTAAATAAAGAAGGAAAACTAAAAATTATTTCCTGATTAATTGACATTCTTTAATTTAATTAAGAATCCCAAATAAAGAAGGAAACTAAAAGAAAACTTCTTAATTAGTCTTGAATGTTCCTGCATCATTCTCCTCAGGTCTGATCGTTCTCCTCAGGTTTGAAAGAACTCGGCAAGAAAAGTTAGAGATTTCAGCCATGAGAATAGGGGATCAATTCATGTAAAGTTCTCAGAATACCATGTGCTTAAGGCTTTTGCAAGAGCAACCAACGTCACAAGCCATTCAAATAATCCATCCTTTTTTTCGAGCAACCAAATCTGGTTTAACAAAAAGACTTTGTGTTTGAACTGGCCTTCTTTCTTGAAGACGTGTTTCAACTCCATGGAGCACTTGCTATCAACATCCACAACAAATGCTTTTGTGAATAATGACAATCTTCCTTTGTTTTCCCACCTTCAATACTCCAACCTTTTTGTTCTATTTCAGGGGTAATAAGAACCTGCTGAATGGCATTATTTTCTCCTTGGATAGAAATTAGGTCAATTTCTTGCTCTTCATCATCATACTCATCATAGATTGGTTCCATAAGGTCCTTGTTGCTGTCTTCACTGTTTTGATCATCAAAATATGAAACTTCTTTCTCCTTTTCACTCTCCTTAGGGTATCAGTGTTGTTATTCCCAATCTAAATAATATTCTGCATGTAACTCTCCATGAAGATCAACTACTTCAATCTTCATTCCTTCACCATTCAAATCAAGGTCATGTAAATCCACTTCGTGCCACTTGGTTTGCGGGTCTAGCTTCATGAAAAGGGTTTACGTCATCAATCTCAAGATCCTCTTGAATCTTGAGTTATTTGTAGTTGCTTTCTGGAATCTCTATTCGGGGTTCCACGGGTTCCTAATGCTGCAAGCTTGTATAGCCTGGGTCAAATCCTTAATCACTCGCCATATCTCAGTCATCTCTGTTTGTTGGGACTGATTACCTCTGCTTCAATCTCTCCCTCTACCAAACATGGTTTAGAACATAATAAGAAAAAACAAATCTTGCAGCAATTCAGGATCTTTTTGCACTCTGATACCACTTAACATAGTGGAAGAATATAGGGCAATTAATTCTCAACAATTAGGCTAGAATAGGATGATTTTGGTTGGAACAAAACAACATTTCGATTTGACAGAAACCCTAAGAATTAATATTCTGAATTCATTGGTAAAAAACAATAACTAAAACTAGTTGCTGCTATCCTATTTTTGTAGTTAGGACAAATCCTAATTTTATACTGAAAAAAATTCCTAATTAGCTAGAAGGAGAACTGAAAATTATTTACCTCTAAGATGATAAACAGCTTTTTAGGTTGATATTTATTTATTGTCTGGATGAAGCTATTCGAAATGTGGTACTATGAATTGCTGGATTGGGGTCATTAAAGTAGTCAAGAATTCCTTAGCTGCATCGCTTGGAAGAACTTGAATATGTAAATGGTGCTTTTTACATGGACAATGTGAGAGTTACCAAGCAAGGTGATGCCTTAAGCATACTGAATTTCATCAAAGCCAGACAATCCTCATACCTTAACCAAATTAATTCTTGACCATATTTTCTCCTCACCCCACACCCATTTCACCTCCTGTACTTATAAGTTTGAAAAGATAGTCCTTCATGATAATAGAAGAAGAAAATTAGTGAAGTGTTTTTCAGTTCTGCTTAGGCAACTTTGTGTTCCCCTTTTAAAATTCTGCATATTGTGAAATTGAGCTGTTGATCCGTTTTATTTATTAACAGAACTGGATCATCGAAATATCTATTAAAGAAGAATTATGGTCTTGCATGGGAGACACAGCTGGTCAACGCTATAAATATGAACTTGTTTTTGCAAGAGCCGTTAAAAAGGTACCCAGAATGTATATCCCTCATTCATAAACAGGCTATGGGATTCCAATTGGGACTAAATTTTATGAGGAATCTGAGGCACATTACCCTGCTCTTGATGCATTTATGAACTAAACTCTTTGCATCAGCTATTGCTGTTGGCATAGTTATTGAAGGAACATCTGAGGCGCGCCTTATTTAAGGCTCAAGGGTTGCGCCTTAACGGTTCTCAGACGGGCGACTTCACTCTGACTATCATCTCTGGATAGAAACGCACCTTTTTTTTCCACATGAGGCTCAAGAAAGGTGCACCTTTCTATTTTCTTTTTCCAAAGAACTCACCTAGGTAGGGGTGTAAATTTGATCGGAATATTTCAATCTAAATCGAAATTCCAAACCAAATATTAATTTGGAATGGAATTTTGGAATATGAAATTTAAAATGAAATGTAAATTTAAAAATATTGGTATATGGAATATGGAATGAAAACGAAAAATAAAATTTCATATTCCAATCCATATATTGATTTTTATTTTATTATTCCTTGATTTATAATTATATATTTTAAAATAAAATATTAAATTAAAGATTAGAGCAAAACATTTTCAGTTTTAAATCTTCTATTTAATTGCAAAACTACAGAATTTAATAGAATATTTTAACCCTAACCCTAGGTATGGCAAAACCAATTCGATCTTATGGGTATGCACCCAACTCGAATCAAGTCCAACCCAAATTTTAGGGTTTTGATTAGATTTAGATAAGATATGGATAAAATCTATTGCTATTATAAACTTGATCTAGTACAGAAAAATTAAATCCTATAGATTTAGAAGTTTATTATTGTAGTAAATTATCTATATAAATTATAATTTTACTTTTAATTTAACGCATGCAGTGCAAAGAAACTTCACTTTAGTTTTCATATACTCATTTGAATTGGCAAAATCTTTTAGAACTTTAGATTTTGAAATTAAAAATTTGTTTTGTAATATTTGATTTAAACTTCAAATTCAAATAATGAAAAAATAATCATAATGATAATAGTGATTTGGAGTGTTCCCACGATAATATTCTACTTTTAATGAATTTGTTATATTAATTGATTTTCATTATAATTACACATGGAGAGTCTGCTAACATTACATTACAGTGAAATATTATGATAAGAACAATTTTGAACTTAAAATTTTAATACCCAAATACATAAATTGGCACTTGCACAAAAAAGTCTTTTGGTCACTTCAACTTTTAAAATGACCTTTTGGCCCCCTAAACTCTTTCTTTTGTAATTTATACACGTCTAACCACATAAAAAATTGAAGTATGATATATACTCGCCAAATTAACGAGCGAGGTCTGCTAGGATTACATGACGTGGCAGCCACATTATTGGCCAAATGCATAGATTGCTCTTTGTACTTACACTAAAAAATTTTTTTGTCACCTCAATTTTCAAACTAACCTTTTGGCCCCTTAGACTTTTTTTGTTAAAATTTATGCACCAACAAAGCATCTATTTTTTTCCACATAATTGTCTTATGTAACAGATTTTATATGCCACATCATCTATGAAATAATGGCCGAATATATCCATTGTCCCATGTACTAATACAAAAACATCTTATGTGACGGATTTTTTTATGCCACATCATCTATGAAATAATGGCCAAATATATCCATGTATCCTGTACTTATACAAAAAAAAAGTCTTTTAGTCACTTCAACTTTCAAAATTATCTTTTGGCCCCCTTATACTCATTTTCTTTTGTAATTTATGCACTGACCAAGTGGTCTTTTTCCATGTCAGCGTGTGTGTTTTGCACTCAGACAATCTGTCTCCAATTAAGCATGCATAAATTACAAAAAAAAAAAATGAGTCTAAACGGGCCAAAAGATCATTTTGAAGGTTAAGACAGCCAAAAACCTTGTTTGTGCAAGTATAGGGGGCAATTGATGTATTTAGGCAAATTTTAATTTATGATTGTTAGAACATTTATTTATGTATTAATTTATTTTTATATTTTTTATGTATTATATAAATCATTTGGATAAATACTTTAATGTTTTTAATTTAATATAATCCAATTTTTAAAAAATGAGTTAGAATGCTATAAAAATAAATGTGATAACGAGTATCCGTGGTAATGATACCCATTATATAGGTACCAGTTGATATACCCAAATTCATTGGGTTTGGAGATGGGTATAACAATTCCTACCCTATAGGGTATTGCATAAGATATGGGAATTGAGTTTAGGCATGTGTATTACACTACCGAACCTAAACCTTACCCATTGCCATTCCTACCATTCAAGCTTGACAAGTTTGGTTCTTCTATATATTCTTTTCTCTTTTTTTTTTCTTTATTTTACCAATGATGCGCATCAAGTTACGAAGTGCAAAGGGGGAGCGCCACTCTCCCTACTTATAGCCATTTCTATCACAATGATCCACATCGTTTCAATCCCATGACACAACACAAACAATTCATTCGTGATAGGTCATATTTTTATAATATTTTTAGCTTAGTTTTTAGTAGAAATTTTAGTATTTTTAATTACGTTGACTAGCTTTTCACTTAGATTTATTTACATTTTTAATTAAGTTTTCTTGATTCTTGATAAGCTTGATTTGAAGAGTTTTTAGCAGGAAAATAGTCAAAAATCGCATCAAAGAAGGTTGGAGTTGAAAATTAAAGTTTAAAGCTCAACATGGCCAAGTCATTAAAGTACACGGGCAGGTCATGCATATGCCAAGCCAATGGTACCTACTGGAAACATAACTAGGTCAAATTTAACTATTTAGCCCGTGTAGATTTGAAACATGGGCATGGCTGTGCATGAGTTTGCATGAGAATAATAAAAGGGTCCATCTTGGCATTGCTCAAGCCCAATCTAATGAAAGAAGACTCCTAATCAGGAAGAAATCCAACTCAAAATCAGTTTCCTACTTAGATAATATTTCCTCTTAATTAGGCCAGCTAGTTTTCTGCTCGAATTTGAAGACACCCTATGAAGTCTATATAAAGAGAGATCACTACAGCAATTAGGGCATCATTAGTGTGACATCCTAACCCGACAAAGTGATCCTAAGAGGGCAGGAAGAGCAAGGCTCCTAGTGAGCTTCTAGGATGGCAGACTAGCTAGGGTAGTGGAATGTGGGACACAAGAATGAATTAGATCATATATCGAAAAGGGGGTAACTAATCATCAGAGGCGCCTTTTGGTGGAATGGCTAGAGAGTTAGAAGAACTCCAGGGTTAAACGTGCTCATTTGATAGAAATCCTAGGATGGGTGACCTCCTAAAAAGCTCCCATTTCACCTGTGGGACAAAACCGTGCGGGTCTTACCGATCTAGTATGGGATGGAATCGGCTTGATCCAAAGCGGACAATTCCTCTGGTGGTTGGAGTCAGGGCATTACAATTTGGTATCAGAGCCTAATCCCCTCCAGTAGATATATGGTTCAAGGACGAACCACGCGGAAGCTGGTGGGCCTGTGACATCCCAACCCGGCAAATAAGAGGGCGGGTAGAGTAGGACTCCTGACGAGCTTCTAGGATGGCAGGCTAGCTATGGTAGTGGAATGCAGGACACAAGAATGAATCAGACCATATATTAAAAATGGGGTAACTAATCATTAGAAAGGCCTTTTGGTGGAATGGATGGAGAGTTGGAAGAACTCTAGGGTTAAACATGCTTGTTTGATAGAAATTCTAGGATGGGCGACCTCCTCAAAAGTTCCCGTTTCACCTGCGGGATAAAACCGTGTGGGTCTTGCTGATCTAGTATGGGATGGAACCGGCTTGATCCAAAGCGAACAATTCCTCTAGTGGTTGGAGTCAGGGCGTCACAGTTGGATCATCGAATCATAGATCTAAATTCTTTGTTCTACTCTTAGTTTTTCTCTCTTTGTTGGATTTTAAGCAATCAAGTTATGTAAAGAATCAAGGGAGCCGTCTACGCTATTGTTTGACTAGTTTTTATCTCTAAACTCTTAATCTTGTTTTATTTCCATTAATTCATATTATTCATGAAATTATTTTCAGATTTAATTGAGTTTTATTTAATTACTATGTCGAACAAAACTTTCATACTAAGGATTTGATGTAGCTTAACTTTTACTCAAATTTATAATATTAGATTTGCTTTTCTTTATTCAAGTTATAATTTATTATTGAACTCAATGCTTCCAAGTAGAGTTTCTACTCTGGATTCATTTATTTCATTAATCACTATTGGAAGAAGGGTTTTTTTATAAGAAAAGGGTAATAAATTACATGGAAATAATAACTTGATGCGGAAGCTATATGGTGTGACTCATGGAGAATTTTCATAATTTAATGACCTTAGGTTATGAATTCTCGAACAAACTCTAAAACTTAATGATATAATTCATGTTTGCTTGCACTATTGAGAGATAGGTAATTAGACAAGATTAAAATAGCTAACAATACATCGGGAGAGCTTGTTAGTGACTTTAGGGTTGTTTTTCCTATTTCAACAATTAAAATTGATTAGCAAACTAATAAAACAAGTTGGGTAAAGTTAAATGAAGTCAATATCTCTAGTAGTTTTTAAACCTTGGTTTCTTTTCATTAATTGTTCTTGTTTGAATTCTTTTCTACTATTTTATTCTATTTTACTTGACTTCCACAAATATCCTCTTTATTATCGTTTAAATAATAGTAGATTAAAATAATTTTGGTACTTGGTATACAATTTTCGTGGGACGATACTCTACTTACTCTTTATTACTTATTGCAATTTCGTACACTTGCGAAAATTGCTGTCAAGTTTTTTTTGTCGTTGCCGGTGATTGTCGTTGCCAATATCAATACTAATTAATCTACTATTAATTTAGACATTTATTTTTCTGTTATTTTAATTTTTTTTGTCAGGGACTCTTTCAGGTATTTATGCAAGGACGATCTCAAAGCATTGAACTTTTAATTTTTTATCCAAAAATTGAAAGAAATTGTCAAAGGAATAACGCTATGAAAAGGAATCGAGAGCGCGAACAATAAAGGCAAGCAACCATTGCTGAATTGGAAGCTGAAATTCATGATTTAGTGGAGCAAGAGGAACTAGAAATACTACAACACTAGTTGGAGCAAAATCGGAGAAATTCTACTCGCACTTTGCGTGATTACACTACCCCTTCTCTCAATGGAACCACATCTAGTATCACCAGGCCTAGGGTAGAAGCTAACAATTTTGAGATAAAATATGTCATTATTCAAATATTTTCTACCTCAATCCAATATGGAGGGTTACCTAGTGAGGATCCAAATGCCCATATCATAAATTTCTTAGAGATTTGTGAAACCTTTAAACAAAATGGAGTTTCTGAGGATGCTATTAGGTTGAGATTATTTCCTTTCACCTTAAGGGATAAGGCACGTGGTTAGTTAAAATCATGCCCTGCAGGAAGTTTTACCACATGGGAGGAGTTAGCTAAAAAATTCTTAGCAAAATTCTTTCCATCTTCAAAGACCACCAAGCTACACGATGAGATATTAACTTTTGCTCATCATGATCAAGAGAGCTTGTATGAAGCTTGAGAGAGATTCAAAGACCTATTGAGAAAGTGTCCACATCATGCTCTACCTAAGTGGTTATAGGTACAAACTTTCTATAATGCATTATCTCCTAATATTAAGATTACTTTGTATGCAGCTGGTAGAGGATCTTTTGAAAAGAAAGGGATTGATGAGGCCTATGATTTGATATAAGAGATGGCGAGCAATAGCCATTATCAAAATACCTTGGAAAGGAAAAAGATTGCAGGGATCTATGAGATCGATGCCATAACCGCACTTAATGCCAAGGTGGATAATATGGTAAGAAAACTAGATTTGTTGACCACTAATTCTGTTAATTCTATTGTGCAAGCTTGTGATAGGTGTAATGGTCAACATGGAGTTGGGGAATGCATGTTGGATAATTTAAAATCTTAAACTTTGGAGCAAGTCAACTACGTGATGAATCAAGGAAGGAAGAACTACCCATATGCTAACTCTTATGACAATAGGTTGAGAAATTACCCTAATCTTTCTTATGGGAATCCAAACAACACCTTGAATCCACCACCAGGCTTTCCTCCTCAAGATAAAAAGGTACATGATGATCTCCTTACTGCTCTTTTTAAATCTCACATGGAGTTCATGAATGAAACTAGGGAAAATCACAAAATCCAATAAGCAGCAATTAAGAACTTGGAAATCCAATTTGGACAGTTTGCAAGAATGATGACCTCTCGACCTTAAGGTATGTTACCTAGTAATATTGAGAAAAATATTAAAGAATAGGTACTGGCTATTACTTTGAGGAAAGGCAAAGAATTGGAAGGTCCACCCAAGAAGGAAAGAAAGAGAAGAAGGAAATTTCTATCATTGATCTTGAGGAAAAAGAGGAGGTAAAACCCTATGTTCCACCTATTCCTTTCCCTCAAAGACTCAAGCAATCCAAGGATGACAAAAAAAGTTTCCTCAAATTTCTTGATGTGTTCAAAAAGCTTCAAACAAATATTTCTTTCACCGAAGCACTTGCCCAAATGCCCAGTTATGCAAAATTCTTGAAGGAGATCTTGAGCAAGAAAAGGAAGATCGATGATCAAGAAATGGTAATGTTAATGGAGAAGTGTAGTGCAATCATTCAAAATAAATTGCCTCCTAAGTTAAAGGATCCAGGAAATTTTCTATCCCTTGTAATATTGGAAATCTTGATTTTGATAAGGCTTTAGCTGATTTAGGTGCAAGTACTAATCTTATGTCTTATGAGGTTTTTAAGATGCTAGGGATGGGAGAACTAAAGCCAACAAGGATGTCTCTACAATTAGCTGATCATTCAATCAAATATCCAAAGGGAATTATGGAAGACGTACTCATCAAGATAGGTAAGTTTATTTTTCCTGTTGATTTTGTTATTTTTGACATTAATGAAGATAGAGAAGGATCCCTCATCCTTAGAAGACCTTTCCTTGCAACTGCAAGAGCTTTGATTAATGTACATGATGGTAAATTGACTATAAGGGTAGGTCAGGAGGATGTTGTTTTCGATGTTCTAAAATCTTGCAAACTTCCTATGGATTCTAGTGATTGTTTTAGAATTGATGTTGTTGGTAATTGTGTGGATGACACTTTGCGTACTAAAGATATTTCAATTATTGATAACATTGATATTAATGTTCAAAACACCAAAAGTGACGAAGAGATCGAACCTCCAAAGCAAGAACTAAAACAACTTCCTTCTCATCTTAAATATGATTTCTTAGGTGATAGTAACTCTTTTTTTGTTATTATTTCCTCTCACTTGTCACTTGATCAAGAGAAAAGGTTGTTGCAGGTTTTAAGGAAGCATAGAAAAGCTTTAGGATGGTCAATTTTAGATTTGAAGGGGATTAATCCAAGTGTGTGCATGCATAAGATCTTGATGGAGGAAGACTACAAACCTACAATTGAGCACCAAAGGAGGTTGAATCCAAACTTGAAGGAAATAGTCAAAGCAAAAATAATTAAACTCTTGGATGCAGGAATTATTTATCTAATCTCGGATAGTAATTGGGTAAGCCCTGTGCAAATTGTTCCCAAGAAAGGAGGTATGACGACTGTCTCTAACAATATAATGAATTAATTCCTACTATAACTGTCACAGGTTGGCGTGTGTGTATTGATTATCGTAAATTAAATAAAACAACACACAAAGACCACTTCCTTTTACCTTTCATTGACCAAATGCTTAAAATACTTGCAGGTTATTGACACGGAACCCAATGGAAATATATTCCATGAACTCTATGACAAGTTTTGGAAGAGATCCAAGATCTAAATAAATTCCCCTCTATGGCACCCAAAGCTTAAAGAAGCAAGAACACTAATAATAGAGTAGAAGAATAAGATAAACGCCACAAAAGAATTGATAAGTTTACCTTGATTCTTGATGCAATTAGAAGAACGCAATCTCACACCCTCTAAAAATGTGAACACGCCAAAGGCATGAAGTTGAAGAAGAAACTCTCTTTTTAATTTGTTGAATAATTGATTCCTAAAGTTACAATATAGCAACCTATTTATACAAATCTAAACCAATTAAGGATAGGACTAACAAAATCCTAACAACTTAAGGATTTCGATATCTAATCCAAATCTACTAAGGATTGACTAAATCTAAACAAACCAAGGCTAAAATAATCATGGGGGGGTCGAATTATAGGAGGCCCAACCCATTTACAAAGCATAAAACTCAAAATAACTAACTAACTTAGTGAGAGGCAGGGGTTTGCA
>CANUEP010097357.1:0-12672 GCA_947857235.1 Jatropha podagrica
GACGACCGCTTCTTAACTCCAGAATCAGCTTCTTGTTAAAGGAATTATTAATTGGTTTAATTTAGGTGACCAAATAACAAACAAGAATGCAAAAATTAAAAATGCAGAAAAGCAGTAAAGAATCGCAAGGAGCGTAAGGGAAAAAGGGAATGTCCGTCAACACAGACTGTGCCTGAAAACAGAGCCCGGAGCCTCATTTTATAGGCGAAAATGGACCCGAGGGCGGGCGTGCCAGCCTGCAGGGCGGGCGTGACCGCCCTGCTTGGGCGGGATCACGCCCTGCTTGGGCGGGATGTCCGCCCTTCCAGGGCGGGCGTGACCGCCCTGCTTGGGCGGGATCACGCCCTGCTTGGGCGGGATGATCGCCCGGCTAGGAGGGCGGGCACGACCGCCCTGCCAGGGCGGGCACGGCCGCCCTAGCTGGGGCGGGTGCGTCCCGCCCTCTCTCTCTTTTTCACTTCCGGAGGATTTTTCAGGAGTTCCGGACCTCCAAAAAATATTCCGGGACCAGTTCTGCGATCCTCGTAACTTTTTGGACGTTTCAAGTACCATATTGGCATACTTTCGATGAACTTCCAAAATGGCCTTTGGTCCGACCGGGCTGTTTGCAGCCCAGGAAAATAGGCTTTCTGAGCCTGAAAAATTGGGTATTCACAACCCCTTCCAATCCTATAATAATGTCAGCATCTATTGAAACTATTGTCGTGCCAACTACTGAAACAATTGCTCCCAGCCCTCCTACTGACCCATCTAGAAAAAGGGCGAGGGAGGAGCCTGCTTCGGCTGCAAACCCAAATCTAACTCCAGCTCCTCCTCTTCTCCCACCTCCTCCTAGGACTAAAGCTATTGATCTTCGATCTTACTTTATCACCAGATATGGGTCAAATTGCAATGTTCAAATGATGGCCCTAGTCGAGAGTTGGCCCGTGCTTGCTTGTTTCTTGTTGACTCTCAATTTTTTAAGCATTTGGATGACCAAGGGACAACTGACTTCCTGAATCAATGTCTATTCTAAGCAATGAATGCAAACTCACTCCAATATGCTCGGCTGTCAAGGTTGAAGAGCATCGTGACTGAATTGGAACTGCAGAAGAATGGAATGGAGATTACCTTAAAGGAGGTTGGGAGATCTATACAAGAGTAAGAGGATCAGCATAAGGCCGAGCTTGCCTCACGAGATGCTGATATAGACAAATTGAAGAAGGAAAATTAGAGCCTTTTGGATAAAAATAAGGAGATGGAGACTAAGATGGAGGAGCTAGAGCAAAGGGTGAGAGAGCTGGAGACTGCAGGAGTTGAGGAGCTAGGAAGAAGCTCAGGATGAAGATTTGGAAAGAGTTTGCTTAAGTCTTAGGTTGAACATATTGGCTGGACTTAGGGAGAGGCGGACAAATGTAGATTGGGACTAGGTAAACGTTGTTTATCTAGAGGAGGCTGAAGGGGATGGGAATGGGGATCATCCTAGTTCTTCAAGAGCTAGTTCACTTGCTCCATCAGAGCAGGGTGATTAAAATTTGTATAGTTTTTTACTTTAAGCTTTTTGGTAGGATTTTGTTACCACTAATGTAAAGGTTTTTAAATTAATGAAAAGAGAGTTTCTAATCTACAGTCTTCTTTATTTGCTTAGCTTTTTATTTATTGTTTTATTATCCGAACATGCCATTATTTAAAATATTAGGCGATCTAAGTTTGTTCAGTAGACAATGACTTAGCAATTAATGACTTATTCAAACTAGAGATTTTATTTATAATACATGCCGAAGGAGTTTTCACTTTAATAGATGATGACTTAACAAGTAATGACTTATCAACTGTATGAGTTTAAGTTAAATGGCGAAGATTGTGTACCTCAACTTCTAAATTCAACATATCAGGTTGGGTCGTACCTCTGGTGAACTATCCCATTGGACGAAGAAACATTGGGTCGCTTAGGCCTTAAGCGAATTGTCTCATTGGACGGAGAAACATTGGGTGGCTTAGGCCCCTGGCGAACTGTCTCATTGAATAGAGAAACATTGGGCCACTTAGGCCTTTAACAAACTGTCCCATTAGATGGAGAAAACTAGGCCTCTAGCAAACTTGGAGCTGCATAAGGAGAAATAATTTTTAAGTAAGATACTTCAAGAAAAACTTGATGTATCATGCCCATTTTATTTTTGGAGGGCATGATACATTAAGTGAAAAAACCTAAGGTCTTATCATATTATTACTTCAAATAAGAAAAAAAAATTTTTACATATCATAAAATGAAGAAGGGGTACAATATGCTCTTTTGAAATTATCAACATTCTAAGTCCTGGGCAATTCAACTCCTTCGACCTTTCTTAACTTGTAAGTGCTTAAGCCTAGCTATTTTGACACTTCATAAAGACCTTCCCATCTTTGTCCTAACTTTCCAACTCCTAGCAAGCCTTTAGTTATTTTCTCCTTTCGCAAGACCATGTCACTTCTCTGAATTCCTTAACCTTGACTTTTCTAATGAAGTATCTTCTAACTCTTTGCTTGTGTGCTTTGATTCAAGTTGCAACGTCTTTTCTAAGCTCTTTTGCTAAGTCCAAGCTAATTTTCAGGCTTTTTTTGCTTCCAAGCTCATCATATTTTTTGGTCCTTTGACTGGGTAGACCTATTTTTACTAGTATAACAACTTATGTTCCATACACCAATGAAAATGGTGTTTGCCCTAATGCTTGCCTAGGGGTTGTTCTGTAAGCCTATAGTACACTATTCAGTTCGTCTGCCTAGTTAGCTTTTTCCCTATCCAATCTCTTCTTTAATCCTTGTAAGATGATTTTGTTGGTGACTTCGATCAGGCCATTTATTTGTGGATGGGCTACTGATGTGAAGTGTAAGTTGATGTGCCACTCTTCATAAAAGGATCTAAAGGCTCTTGAGTCAAACTGCTTCCCATTATCATTGACTATTTTGTGAGGCATGCCATACCTGAATATTACGTTATTTCTGAAGAAGTTGATAATCCAAGCTGGTGTACTGGTTTAAGGGCTTCTACTTCTACCCATGTAGAGAAGTGATCAATCCAACCATTATAAACTTTCCCTATGTTGTTGTTGTGGGGAAAGGTCCCAGGATGTCTATCCCCCATTGGGCGAAAGGCCGGGATGAAGCTAAGGGTTGCAACTCTGTTAAAGACTATCTAGGTACCCCATTATACTTCTGAGATGTCTTGAAGTGGCGAACATAATGGCGAATATCTTTCTTTATTGTGAGCCAATAGTATCCTATTAGCAAGATCTTTCTAAGCATTGCATCTGAGCCTTCATTTGCTCCTCCAACTCCTTCATGTATTTCCCTTATGATGTAGTTGTCATCTTCTTCGGTTACCCATCTCACCCAAGGGTGTGATTTGACCTTCTATATAATTCTTTATTGTTCAATGCATAGTTTGCTGCTTTTCTACAGAGTTTATTAGCCTCGTGCTTGTCTACCGCCCCAATGTCATTTTGTAAAAAGTCTGATTGGGCTCATCCATCTGTCTCCAACATGGGTTACTAAGACTTTCGATTTCTCAAAAACTCGGACAATCCTGTTGTTCTATTATGATCCATTTGATAAGGCTTCTCCTCAAGAGGCAGCTTTGGCTATGGCGTCCACCTCTTTGTTATTTTGCCCTTTCTATTTGGATCAACTTCCAAGTGCACCCTCCTTCCTCTAACTTATTTAGGAGAGATATGGCTAGGGAATGATACTTTGCCAAGTTCAGTTCTTTGGTAGTAAATGTACCTATAATTTGACTTACAACAAGCTGTAAGTCCAAGAAGATATGGAGGATAGGAGGTGGTACCTCAAATGCCAATGTAAGCCCTACTATCAAGCCTTCATATTCTGCTCCATTATTTGTTGTGGGGAAGCCTAGGTGAACTACATACTATACCGTTATCTTCCCTAGTCCTTGTAGGATGACCCCCATTGCTGCTCCTAAACTTCCTAAAGCCCCATCTATATGATGTTTCCATATGGCAAAGTCGAGGTTCAGCATTATGGCTTATGGATCACCTGTCTCGACTTTGCTAGAAAACTCAACCACAAAGTCAGCCAGTACTTGTGCCTTCATTGTAGTACGAGGCTCGTACCTGATATTAAACTCACCCAATCTAATTGACCATTCTACTAATCTTCTAAAAGTTTATGCTCCGTGCAACACTTTCTTCAATGGATTATTTGTGCAAACGATTATGGTGTGAAACTGAAAGTAATGGTGCAGACGGTTTACCGATGTAAGGATGGTAAATGCTAGCTTTTCAACACTTGGGTATCGTAGTTCAGCTCCTCTGAGGACTTTACTCACATAGTACACAGGATATTGCTCGCCGCCTTCTTCTCTAAGCAAAACAAAGGCAATGAAGCTTTCAGTGGCTATAAGATATAAGTATAGGTGTTCATCCTTTTTAGGTCTGCTCAGGAAGGGAGTAGAGGATAAAAACTCTTTGATCTGCTCAAAGGCGCGACCTGGCACTGATCGTCCCACTTAATACCTCTTAACTATTTCAATTTCTGATAGAAGGGCATACACCTTTTAGCTGAGTAGAGATAAATCTACCTAAGGCGGTTATTCAGCCATTTAACTGTTGTACCTTATGGATGTTGGTGGGTGGTTACACCTCCAAAATCACCTTGATCTTCTTAGGGTTTGCCTCTATCCCACTCTAAGATATCATAAAGCCTAAAAACTTTTCAGCTTTTACCCCGAAACTGCATTTTTCTAGGTTAACCTTCATGCTAAACTAATTCAGGATCTGAAATTATTCTCATAAGTCTCTAAGATGATTGACAACTCGGATACTCTTCATTATCATGTCATGCACATATACTTCTATAGTTCCCACGATTTGTCCTTTAAACATGCTATTAATCAGCCTCTAACATGTCGCCCCTGCATTCTTTAATCCGAAAGGCATGACCTAGTGACAATAAATGCCTCGATCTATGACAAAACTAGTTTTCTCTTCATCCAGCTCATCCATTCTTATCTTGTGATACCCCGCTGCTCCATCTATGATTGAAACGTAAAAAGATGAGATTGATTCCGATATGTGAGCATACTAGGCCTATCAGGCCATTCTGTTATGTGGAGCTATGATCATACGCTAGGGTTATCAGCCCTTATGAATAAGTGGATACGCTTTTTTTATGATGTGGGTGGCGCTTTCACAGGCCACGATTATGTGATATGTGGTGGCACTTTCACAAGCCACGATTATGTGATTCAGAAATCGAATCTACTTATGTTTCATTCTGAATTAGTACGAGCCTTAACTAAGAACGGAATTTTAATTTTCTATAAGAAAACAAATATACATATGTACTTACGAACTTCTTTATGATTTTTGAAATGATTAAATATAATTAGTACGACTTCAGTACTTAATATATATATGATTTGAGTATTTTAAAGTATATTTGAGATTTGTTATTTTGGCTATTCTTTGTTATTTTAATTGATAATTATTTAGCACTACTGAGTCTTCCACTCAGCACGTTGATTTTTGTCACACGCAGAGCGGTGGACGCTATTCAAAGACCGGAGGAGTAGCATCAGAATAGAAATATCATTTGGGTAGGATATCGAGTAAATTGTGATTTTGGCATATATAGAAAGATAATATAAAAAGTATTGAGGTTGTAAATATTGAAAATGTAATTAATGAGATTGGTAGTTATTTAAGTATTATAATCTTATTATATTTATGGTGTATGAATGTTAATAAATATTTTGTGGAATGAATGGTAAGTTAACATGATAGGACTTATGTGAATTGATGCAACCATTTAGAAGTGCTACGTGATTTCTGAGTTGATTGAAGTTATGGGGATTGGAGGAGAATTTATATTGGAAGTGTATATGTTTTTTTGTGTGGCAATTTAATTTTTAGGGGAAACTCTTGCGAATTTTTCGTAGGAATTTTCTTAAATATTATTTTTAAATTTTAATTTCTTGCCTCCTTATGAAAACTTAGCCACTTCTAATATATAATCTAGAGTTATAAGTGAGATAAGATGGTGCTCCAGTGCCAAATGTGGCATTCGTCGTCTGGTCCTCCAGGAATGAACGGTGGGTGTTACAATATAGACAAAAAAAATTAAAAGAAAAGAAGCAAAAAAAAAATATAATGTAACAAAATAAAGGTTAAAGTCGTTGAAACTTATTTTTTAACACAATTTTATATATTTTCATTGAATAAATTAAATTATAATTAAAATTATGATATTTTTATCTTTTTAGTGATTCTTCATTACATTCCTCATATTCCTATAACAATACAAAAGAATAATTAATAACGATGTGGTGGTAGTGGCGATAATGGTGGTGGTGGTGGTAGGGGAGTGCTAGTTGAGGTGGTGGGGCCAGTTGTGGTAGGGGTAGAGTGGTGGCGATGGTGGTGTTGGTTGCGATGGTGATGGCGATGGAGTGATGGTTGCAGTGGTGTTTATGGAATGGTGATTGCGGTGGTGGAATGTGGTTGCAGTGATGGTGGTGATAGTGGTGGTGATGGTGGTGGTCGAGTGATGGTAGTGGTGGTAGTGATTGCAGTAGTGGTAGTGGAGTTTGCAGTAGTGGTAGTGGAGTGGTTGCTGTAGTGGTGGTTGAGAATAGGGGTGTGATTTGAGAAATGTAATGGACTTTACATGAAAATTTTTATATCATGAATATTAAATCAATTCAAGTAATGAAGATTACACATGTAATCTCAATTATACTACAATGTTAAAAAAAAAAACTATCCAAACAATGTAATCAGCCATATAATGTGATTTTTATTCCATTACATAGTTGATTACAGCATAACAAACATAGCCTAAGAGTGGCCAAATTTATGCTTTAATATCCATGCATAGCGCTAATGTAGAAGTCTACAAGACATTAACAAAAATGGAGAGAGAAAAGGGAGGCCTTAAACTTGCAACCACTGTAACGCTTAAGTCAGTGTGAACACGTGTTTTTCACATCCTTCTCTTAAATAAAATTAATCACAAAAAGTATGGTTCAAATCTATAGCTAATCGAAAAAAAAAAGTCAAAAATCAGTGGAAAATAGACAGGAAAATCACATTGATTGAGCCATAATTCTCTCTAAAGTATGGTTTTCAAGACAAGGTTAATTGTATTAGAAAACTAGACTAAAAGATCTTTTCAATGGTACCTTACGGGCTAAAATCAAAGTTGAAATGGGCCTCGAACTAGTCAAATCAATCAAAAAGGATCAAATCGAATCAGAATCGCAATACAGGAGGACTCAGGCTTGGCCACCTTTGGCTAGCAGCCAACCACCTTCGGTTGGCCGGCCTTGGCTATTGGCCACCTTAGGCTAGCTAATGCCAGCCACCTTTGCAAGTCCGTCAATTTTGCAACATCTGCACCTCTTCATCCCACATTGCTAAAATATGGACAACCCCACTACCCTGTAAGCCTATAAATACACCCCAAAAAATTTCATTAAACACGCAACTTACAAAAAGACTTAGAGAAACCCCAATAGTTTAAGAATTTTCATATCCATTTTTGAAGTCCGTCGAGGATTTCTCAAGTTGAACATTTTGGACACATGCCACCTCAGAGACACCGTTAAAGCACGCTACAAGAGGTAGGCCCCACATCTCTTTTAATTTAAATACTTTAATTTAATTAGGTTAGTTTAATTAAATGCCTAATTTAGTTTAATTAAATACCTAATTGAATTAATTAAATTTAATATTTAATTAGCTTAGATTAGATGCATGATTTATTTTAATTTACAATTAAATTAAATAAATTGCATGATCACTAGAATATTAATTAATTAGGCTATAATTAATTAAGCTAATTTTAATTAGTTGCCTGGGATTAATTAAATTAATTTAGCACTTAAATTATGTAATTACAATATCACTTAGAATTAGTCCATTAGCATATAATTAATTAATTAGAGTCAATTAAATGCTTTATTAGCTTAGAATTAACTAGATGCATGATTAGGATAAAATTAAGATATGATTAATTTAGAACCTAATTATCTACATGATTAATTTAGGTTTAATTGAGTTGCATGATCACTTAACTTAGGATTAGTTATTTATTTTTCTTAACTTAAGAAATGAAAAGCAGCATGATTAATTAGGCTTTTTTCAATTAGATTAAATGCATGTTTGGCTTAGTTTAAATAAATGCTTTAACACTTAGAGTGTATGTTAGTCTTTAAATCACATACTTTAGAGTAGAGAGACTTTGAATTATTTTTCTTGAATTTAAACATCTTTTTCACCACACTTAGCAAATAAATTAGGAAATATACTTATGCCTTGACACTTAATTAAGCTTGATGTTATGCACTTCATTTTTATTGTTTTTTATTATAATTGTTTTCAATGTGAGACTCTAAGCTTTTGAATGACATGAATATGACTTAGATGAATGGATAGAATCTCTGGTTTCCTTTGCTTCATTACATGTATCACTTTATCGCTTTCTTCTTGAAACTTTTGGCAACAAAATGCCAAAGGAACCATTTTCACACTAATTAGGTGATTAAAGCCTCTTTTTCAAAACTTTTAGCGGCGGAAGCTCAATACTCCATTTTTCAAACCAAATTGATGACTAAAGCCATATTTTTCTCAAACTTGGTGACTAAAGCCACTTTTCCAAATCAAATGGCAACTGATGCCACATTTTTCTCAAACTTAGAGGCTAAAGCCACTTTTCAATCAACTCTGCGACTAAAGTCACCTTTTCAAATCAAATGACATTGTTTCACTCAAAATGGCGACTAAAGCCAACTTTCAATCAAAACACACAAACGCATGCATGCACACACTTTTCATAATTAAGATCCTCATTTCACAATGAAAAGAACTGTTTGGTTCTGATTTTTATTCAACAGGATAAAAAGGCAAATTTAATTACTAAATCTCGAGTTGTGAACAAAAATTCCTTTTTCCAATTTTCCCTTTTGTGCTCCATTCAAATTTATTTATTTATTTTTATTAGGAGACTTGTGGTTGTCCTAAAATCCCATAGGGGGCTAGAGGCAATACTCTTTTCGATGTCATGCTTTTCTTTATTTGCCTTTGTGAATGTTTATTTTATTTTAATTTGAGAAAATGTGTAGTTATCCAAAATGCCCTTAAAGGCACTAGAGATGACATTCCCTTTTAATTAGCTTTATTCATTTAAATATTGCATTTTAGTCTTATTGGGAGATGTGTTGACATTTTCGAATCCTCTAAATGAGACTAAAAATAATACTCCTTTTTATTCATTCATTTCTTTATTTATCACTTTATTTATTATTTACTTTAAATTTCTTTCTTATAATTGCTATGCATTTATCCATCTTTATTATTGCCATGCATTTTCATTTGATGAAGCATTAACACTTAGGCCAATTAATTGATTTGTTTTAAAATCGAAAACCTAGTCCCCATATCCTCCTCGATTTTGATGATTAGTGATTATTATCCATTTCGACTAATGTCCAAAGTCAAATAAGGATTTTCCTTAGGTTTTTCTCTCAAAATAAAAAATGTAAGTGTCGACTTCTTTTCAAAAAAAAGCAATCAGATTAAATAGGCTTTCACACTGTAAAACAAATTCAATATGAGCGTTTCGGCTCCTTTTTTTTATCAGATTGGACAAGACACTCAGATTGGGGCCTCACAGTCAGTAAGAATAATAAATAGTAGTAATTGAATGAGATATTATATTATCTATTGCATAGATATTGCGTACTTGAGTAGGGAATTTGATCCATTTATATACAGGTAGAAAGACCTTGATTAGAATTGTAGCTGGAACTCTTGTTGAATACGTATTCGTGAAGGAATGAAAATAAAATCTCATAATTCTATTCTGATTCTTTTCAAATAATATTTTATCCTAAAATATAATTAGGTCTTGTATACAAGTATGGTCAAATCCCTATAAATATTTATATTCTATCATTTATTAATTAACTAGTTCTTTTATGACGTACATTGCACGTTAAATTTATTCGTTATATACTCATTCAATTTTGTTATTTATATAATATTAAAATATAAATTTTTATTCAAATTAAAATAAATACAATGATTAATTAATATATACAATGAAATTTGTAACATGAAAAAAAATAATGTTTTTGTTTCTCTCTTTAATAAAAATGTATATAACTTTATTGTTAATTAATTATATAAAACCACTACAAATTTACATTTACTGTACTGTAAATATTCTATAATTTGGCAATGCTATAACATTAATCTAATAAATCACATATAGACAATATAAAATATGACTTTGATCTCCACATTAATTATTTTCATTAGATGAAATTAAACTTAAATTTTATCAATAGCATGTAATCTAAAAATAAATTATTTAAAGTTTTCAACTCTACATGAGAATCAATATATAAAATTGTAAACAACAATATTGATAATGTAATGTACTCTATCAAATTTAGAAAAGATATAAATGAGACAAAATTTAAAAATTAAGAAGTCATATAGAAAAAATATTTGAAAAATATTAAAATTTTAAATGTCTAATTATCTTTATATCTATTTAAAAAAAATTTAAAAAACATATCTAATTAAATTATAAAAAAATTAAATAAAATTCTATAAGTTTTGAAAATAAAAGAATAAAATATTAAATAAAAATAGAGCTCTTGAATTTTATCCTTATTTCATTTTTAATATAGAAATTAAGAAGTCATGTTCTGTCGCAGTTCTAGAATATATCAATATATTATCAATGAACACAATCACGAACTGATCCAAATAGGGATTGAACACACAATTCATCAAATCCACGAAAGCCGCTGGAGCATTAGTGAGTCCGAAAGACATAACCAGAAATTCATAGTGGCCATATCTAGTCCTGAACGCTGTTTTAGGAATGTCTTGCTCTCTAATCTTCAACTGATGATAACCAGATCTCAAGTCGATCTTGGAAAAGTGGGCAGCTCCCTGAAGCTGATCGAACAAATCATCAATTCTGGGAAGTGGGTATTCATTCTTTATCGTCACTTTATTCGATTGCCTATAATCGATACAAAGACAAAGAGAACCATCTTTCTTCTTCATAAAAAGAACTAGAGCACCCCAAGGTGAAGTGCTGGGTCTGATGAAACCTCTATCTAGCAACTCTTGTAATTGTTCTTTAAGTTCTTTCAATTCTGCTTGTGCCATTCGGTAAGGTGACATCGATATAGGCGTCGTGCCAGGAATCAGGTCGATGCAAAACTCTATTTCTCGATCTGGAGGAAGACCCGGTAATTCTTCTGGAAACACATCTAGAAACTCGTTCACTATAGGCACATCTTCCATTTTGCGGGCTTCTGTAATCGTCGTATCCTTCACCAGTGCTATGTACCCTTGACAACCTTTCATTAGCATCTTTCTAACGCTGATAGCAGAAATTATGTTGTAAGGAGTCATACTCTTATTTGCCTTGTATGTGATTTTCACTCCACTCGGTAAATTAAAAATAACCTCTTTACTTTTACAATGAACGGCCGCATCATGTTTTGCTAACCAATTCATACCCAAAATAACATCGAAGTCTATCACATCTAGAACAATTAAATCCGCAGGCAAGTTGCTATCCTCAATAATGATAGAACAATCCGATATAACAGCATCGGCGAAAATAGGTTCACTCAGAGGCGTAGATATCAGTAAAGGAAAATCTAACCGTTCAAGCATTCTTTCTAGCTTAGCAACAAATTTAGGAGATATAAATGAATGCGTAGCACCAGGGTCAAATAAAACTCGTGCCTCATAAGAACCGATAGTAATAATACTTGATACTACTGCATTGGATGCTTGAGCATCCCCTTGAGTCAAATGAAAGATTGGGTTGGTACAGCAGTAGGTGGTCTAGATACACTGTCCATGGAAGATTGGGTTGGTATTGGTTGTGTGGGAAAAATCGGGCAATCCCTAGCATAATGACCTGTCTGGTGACATCTAAAACAAGTAATAGTACTTATGTCACAAGCTCCATAGTGAAATT
Source organism: Jatropha podagrica (assembly GCA_947857235.1). NCBI lineage: Eukaryota > Viridiplantae > Streptophyta > Magnoliopsida > Malpighiales > Euphorbiaceae > Jatropha > Jatropha podagrica. Next base: position 11,989 of record CANUEP010097357.1, read on the forward strand.
TTCCACATTTGTTACATGCTGCTCCACTCAATCTACTACCACTCAGATTAGACCTAGGCCCACTACTAACACTACTAGTGAAAGTACTTTTTCTTTGCCCAAAGTTTCTTTTATCTTTTCTTTTCATAAAACTTCCCTTCCTTTGAAACCTAGAGCCTGAGGACTGTGAACCCATCAAAAAAGATCTATTAACTCCTGGTACATTGAAACTTCCAGATGGCGTTACAGGATTAATACTTCTCTTTCCTAATATTACTCCCTCAGAGTTGTATTTACTCTCAATTTGTCTGGCAGAGTCAATTATGGTACTAAAGTCCTGATCTCTATGATGAAACAAGGTAGCATACATTACATTCAATCCTCTTATAAATCTATATACCTTGGTTCCTTCATCAACTACTGATCCTGGAGCAAATCTGCTCAACTCTATAAACTTCGAAACATATTCATCTACAGTCATATTTCCCTGAACTAAGGTCTCAAATTCTACTATTTTTGCTCTTTTCATTCCCTCAGGAACATATCGGTTCATAAATAGTGTGGAAAATTGCTCCCAAGTCATATCAGCTACGGAAGGCTGAATATAGTCTCTAAACCAAATTTCAGCTATGCCTTCCATTCTACGTCCCGCAAAGACAATAGATCTCTCATCAGTACAACCTAACTCCAAACAAAATTCTCTAA
>CANUEP010097383.1:0-32602 GCA_947857235.1 Jatropha podagrica
TGTTTTTTTTTTTTGTATTAAAAAATAAACCCCCCCCCCCCCCCCCCCCCACCCCCCAGATCAATCAAAAATCCTAAAAACACATACATTAATCCTTCACCTTTTTCTTTCTTTTTTGGGTGATTGAACACCTCTTTTGGATTTGGTTGAGGAAAATTGAGGATCAACCAATAAGGGATCTCTGTGCCTCTATGGCACACAGCTTGAAAAATGGCACAAACCATTGTGTGTGGTGTGCGCCATAGGCTTGTGGCTCGCACAACATGAACCCAGATTTTCCCTGTTTTGACTCATAACACATATGAACCTTCCTGATTTGGGAAGGGCGTTACGCCACTACGTGGAGTGCATACCAATCCCATGTGGCGCATGCATGCCATAGCCCCCTGTGGTGCTAGACCATTCATTTCAAAGGTTTAGAATGATTAAAAATGAAGAATTGCCCAATTTTTGAGATCCAATGACCAAGCTCCAACCTTAAAAGGTTTGAGATGTGAATTTGATCACAAATGGATCAAATAAACAATAAAGCAAGGTCAAGACTAATGATTGGTTAATTTATTTATCATCCTTGGTGAGCATCAAGACCATGAGCTTAAACCATGATTAGCCATGTAGATTCATGTCTTTAAATTATTGTAATTTACTTTTTCAACATTTTATTATTCTATCCTTTTTATTTTATTCCTTTAAATTTAACATTTTATGTTTATTATTGTGCTAACACCTTATTCATCAATCTTGTATACTGTACATGCATCATATCTTGATTTTGTGAATGTGTGTGTGATGATGGTTGGGATGTATGATCTTTAGTTCTGAGAATAATGTCTATCCTTGTGTTTATGTTGTTTGTATGAATCTTTTATCTTTCTTGTTGTGTTTTAGCATTTTATTATTGCAAAATGTAAGGAGATCTTAATGGATCTCATTAAATGCTTATATGCGATAAGTAGTTCAAAAATTATGAAATTTAGAAGATAATTGGTAGATTGTAATAATTAGGGATGGTTTGTAACTCTTTTCTCCTCCCTCCTTTTTTTCTAATGTTTTACTTTACGTTTTCATGCTTTATATTTCATCTAAATGTGTAATTGACATAGTTTTCTAAAAATGCATCTAAATGGCTTTTTGCATCATCTCATGGCTTTTCCAAAAGTTATTTGTGAAGATCGAATCCAATGGGTTTAGTTCTTGTTAATTGATAAAATTAATTTTTGTCAAACCCATTTGATCCTCATGAAATGGTATTCTTACTTTAGTAAGAATTTTATTTATTTTTAGAGTTGTCACCCTAACTAGGAGAAATTCTTGAATTAATTAATTCTTTGGAACCAATTAATTCGGTTTTAACAAGATATGAGTTCGAGAGTTGGGTACCAAAATGGAAAGGTGTTGGCACCCATTTGTCCGGATTTAAACCGGCCTGTTAGTTGTCCGAATATTTCAATTTGTTAATACTATGATTATTAAAAATTGAGATGTAATACATTTTTATGCAATTTTCAAAAAACATCTCAGACATACAAATTATCACAAATTTAAAACATTCAAGCATAAAATAGACAATCATAATAAAGAGGAAGGAGAAAAGAATTACAAATCATCTCATAAAATGCATTTTACCCATTAACCCTTACAAATTCCCAATCTCTTTAAATTATTATAAATCAAGGAAAATAAAAAAATAATATTTATTACAAACCAATAATAATAATAAATAAATAATGGATCCTTATGGATACTTATAGCCATAATAAAAGTTGTATATTAATCTCAAATTTCAAATTACAAATATATAAAATCACAAATATTTATATAAATATAAATTATTAATATAATCAAAACACAAGCAATCATTCAATGTGGTGAATAAAAATATACTCCCTCAATCCCATAAAGTTTGTCCAATTGACTTTTACACAAAGTTTAAGAAACACATTAGTTATAGTATCACCATCATACAAAATATTTATATTTTTTTTAGAATTGTCCTCCTTTAAAATAAAAAGAAGGTTATTCCTAGAATTAATTTACAGTGAGGGGCATAAAAAGAAAAGAAAATATCTCTTGAGTCAAGTGGACAAACGTTTTAGGATATCCAAAAATGAAAATATTAACAAATATTATGGGATGAAGGGAGTAAGTGTTAGTCAGGGATGAAACTAGGATTTAAATTTAAGGATGGAAAAATATTTGACATGTGAATAAGGCACAACAAAGTGGTGAATATATGTTGAAATATGTTGAAGGTTTAGGGTTTGACTCATGGTAAGGTAAAATAAATTTTTTTCAGGGTTAGATATTTATAAAATAAAGAGCAATAAAATAAAATGCATAAAATAAGAAAAAATAAAACAAATATTAGATGTTAGTGTACTCCTCGGATTAGAAATGAGTTTCATGACAAATGCTTAACTCACTTTGATCTCGGAATCTAGATACGAATTCACATCTTTTAACTAAAAAAATGATTTAATACTAAAATAGAAAGGAAATGAATATTAGAAGGAGTTTAGACTCTCAATTTCCCTTGTTTTGAAGAAAAAACTTATGATTTGCTTGAAAGTGATAAAGAACACCTTATGACTTTGATTCTTAAATAATGATCCAAACTTGTTTGATAGATTTGTGTTTTTGAAAAAGGTTAATTAAGAGGTTTTGAGAAGTAAAAATAGTAGAGTTTCTTCAAGCCACCAAAGGTTTCTTTCTCTCAAAAATTTGTAACCCTTCATTACTCTCATAAGGCCTGTATTTATAGGCAAATGGGAGAGTGTTGCCCTATTTAGCGCTTAAATGGCAAGTGGGCCCCTAATGGGCCCCACGAATAAGTCAGGTTTATTTTTTATGAAATCAGTCCTACTGGTGCGCAAAGCGATGTGGGACACCGGGATGAACCCCGAGGATGCTTAAGATGCATTTTTAGGCCCTGTTTCAGTCCAAAAAAATGACTCGATGGACTTGATTTCTCAAACTTGGACAATTAGTTTGAGAATCGGATCCACCGAACATTCTAAACTCGTTTTACTGCGAAAAATGCCATCACCATTGATAGAGCCCACACCATTGTGGTTCCATTGATACATCGACCTGATTTTCACGAAATTGGTGCAAGTGATACGCAGAGCGAAATACGACGCTAAGATGCACCATGGGCTAACCTGGGACTTATTTTCGAGCTCCACTTTAGTGCGAACTCTGAAAATATGATAATGACACAATGAGTCACATTTCTTCAACTCAGATCATTAGTCTAGGAATCGGATTCAACAGGTATTTCAACCTCATCCTTAGCAATACAAGTTGCCATAATCGAGTGTTTTTATGGTCGAAAATTGAGCGTCTACAACATCAAAATTTATTTTTACCTCATTTGTAGTAAATTGCATTATTTAAGTTATTTTGAATCTTTGGACAATGAGAAGGCTAGTTTAATCGGGGTGATAAGGATGCCTAACACTTTCCCTATCGTACCTAACTCCCGAACCCTGTCTCTGGTTTAAAACTGAGTTAGTCGATTTTAAAAATCGACTAATTCGAGAATTTTTCTTAATACGAGTGGCGACTCCAAAATAAAACTATTACCAAAATAAGAGAACCATTTTCCAAGGATAAACGAATGAATTAATAAAGAAAACCGATTTACTAAATAAAATGAACCAAACCCGTTCGACTCGATTATTTTCAAATGTAGCTTTTGGAAAAAATCCACACATCCTCATAGATGTCCTACGATTTTTTAAAATTGTCGTATCATATATGTTCATGTATTTCGTATCCCGTTTTCGTGCAACCTAACTTATGATATTTAGACTATTCTATACACTAAACTAATCAACCAATATTTTTTTTATTACTAATAAAAGATGAAGTGTTTTTTCTCTAAATTGTTTTTTTGTCATTGAAATAAAAAAAATTAAATTTTTTATTTATTTTATGTTTATAATTTATTATAATGATTGTTTATTATTTGAAATATTAGTATATTATTTATCTAATGTAGTTTGTTTAGAATGTGCTACTTTTTAAAAAAATTATCGTATCACGTATGTTTCAATTTATATTTTTTAAATTGTTTATTTATTGTGTATTTAATAGTAATATATTGTTTATTCAAACTTTTTAAGTCTGTGGATTATTAATTAATTGTTTTATAGCTAGAGGTAATCGTTTTTATAGATATTATCTTGATAAAGAGATTCTTTGAAAATATAAAATAACTAATGTTCTTACAATTTTTACAATTGTGCTAACTTGTGTTAGAATTCTAACATTTATCATTGTATAATCTAAAATACTACCAAGTGGTAAATTGTGTTAGAATTCTAATATTCATCATTTTATAATCTAAAATAATCCCATGTGGCCAATTATGCTATTCTAGTATTATAGTTTATAACAAAAGTAATAGAAACATTTAATATATATATTAATAAAAAATTATATATATGAATTAAACTATATCTACTTGCAACGAGTACAAAAATGTGCAACACTATTTGAGAGAACTAGTTATTTTAATTTAAATAATATATCTAAAAATAAAAAATATGTATTCATTAATTGATTCCTCAATTCAGTTTTAGTATCAATTTGAATACAGTAAGATTTTAGTTCAGTTTCAATTTGGTTCTTAGCAAGAACAATAACCAGAATCAATATGTAAATTCTTATCGGCTCTGGCTCCGGTTTTGGTTATTCTAAAACAATTCTTTTTCGGTTCTAATTAGGTTTTGCAGTTCGGTTTAATTCTCCCAAGTGCACCTTGCGAGCGTATCCACTGTCAATGAACTCATGCTTCAAGATGTGGTGGTTAGGGTTCCTGATGAATTCAGAACTGAAGAAGGATTGAAAAATGCACTTCTTAGAAGGCTAGAACAATAAATTGTTAATTGATGCTTAATAATATGTTGGATGGTTTGTTTAATTTGTTTCTTCTTCTACAGTCTTTCTTTTTCCCCTTCGAACTTGTTAATCAATGTTCTCCATGTTTACGGCATCAGAATACACATTGCATTCTTACGTCGTCTTTGCTCCTACAAGAATTCTAGTTCGCTTCCTTCTCTTGGGATTGACCCAAATCTTGCCTTGAAGCTCCCAGGAAAGTGTGGGCTTCCTCACCCTTCCACTTGCTAGACAAAATTATATAACTGAAGATGGATGTATGGATTGAATAAAGTTTGATCCACTTTGGAAATTATTATCTCTTGTTTTCTGTTCTCTTTATTTTGATGCGGTTGTTCTTTGTTTCTCATGCAGGCGGATTAGTGGTGTGTCCTGTTTGGTATGTACACAATTTTCCATTATTTATTTAATTAATTAATTACCTGCAAAATATTCGTTCGTTAATTTTTATATGTTTACAAGTTTCAGAATTATTTTCTATTTAGAATGGAAAAATCTTTCTTCAATGATGTTTTGGTAAATCACAGATAAAAATTTCTGAGTGTGGATTGTTTGAATGGAAATGGGGAAGTGCTAGTTTTGTTCTAGTTGGAGTTTTAGCCATATTTATCAAAGTTCTTTGATTAATTTTTGGATTTGGGAAGCAAGAAAAAGATGGTCAAATCTGCAACATCAAGGAGAAGGATAAGCTGTTCTGTGTGCAACAATCATCTACTTCTACAGGTAAGTGGTCACATTCTTGCCATTGATAGATTTTGTTGCCTTTGGCTGTAGAATTTGTAATAAAATAAAATTTTTTCATTTGGTTCATTAGTTGCTACTAATAATGTTGAAGAAAAGGCAGTTAAGAAATTTGAAGAAAGAAAGAAGATGAATAATATTAAGATGACAGTTTATTAACTACGCTTATTTATTTTCTTCTTAAATATTAAAATATTTATCTAAATTCAATTTTAATTTTTCAATTCGAATTCTGCTCTGTATCATTTAAGTGAAAGAGGACATAAATATACTAATGGAGGTGGCATGCAGAGGATGTTAAGTTGAATTAATTAATTAATACTAAAAACAACGAAGGAAATCATGTGTATATAATATATAATGCAGAAAAGATAAAGCACTCAAATTTTGATTTTTAACTTTTAGATAGATAGAGAGGACCACAAATTTTGGTCTTATTGCCTGTTTTTGCCTTAGGAGGCCATCTGTCTATCGCTTTTCTTTCCCACTTATTTATTACTTGTTTCACCAAAAATGTCATCTTTGCTCACTTCATCTCAATCACAATATATATATATATATATGATTCAAAGTGCAAATTTTTTATAATACCTAATTATTGAGGTATTAGTAATCAATTAATGGTTCTAAGATTTAAATAAATTTTATTAGTTATTTACACATTTATTTTCTTTGATTGATGGTTATTAATAGTTCTAAGGTTTAACTAAATTCAAACGATTGAATGTCTACCTCCAAAAATTCATTGATAATCTTAAACATGGGCCAATATTTATATGATCGCTTTGATTAAAAAATTTTAAATTGCACCAATAAGGTGTAAGGTGTTGATTTGGTAGTAAACACCCTAACCCTAATCTCTGCCATAAATTCACATGATTATTTTTTCTTACTTTTAGGATTTCATCAAACAAATATTTTTAGCAGAATATTCAAATTCATGACCTTACGATCGGATCGGGTAAGTTATGCTCTTTTTTTTTCTTGTAAGAATTTTGTCTGTTCCTTACCATCAAATATCTACTTTTAACTTACTTGATGAGTTTGGAAATGGATGGCTAGAATTTTATTCTTGCATCGACTTTTTTTTTTTTACTTTATTTTCTAGTTATAGCTAAAAATAATTAACAATGAGACCATTATTTAGTAATGAGAATATAATTAAATTGGATTTCTTATGATTTTATTCCGAGTGATAATTTAGACACTTTTAAAATGGTCACGTGGATCTTCTTAATTATCCCTTAAGAATGAATACAAATAAACTATGGGTGTACTGGCGCCTTGAGGATGGTTTTCTTAAGACCTCAATTCGCAAATGAGGCAAATGACTTTATTGAGTTTTCATTGTTACATGGATGGTGAAAAGTTGTGATGCCCTTGCAATAACGTTATATGTTAAAATCATACTTTTTTAGATATTGAGACAGTGCGATTCCACTAATTCAATTATGGGTTCCTACCAAATTAGTATCTATAGTATTTACATAAGGAAACTATGAATGGATCAAGCTCTGGAACCCATGAGGTAGAAGAATATGCCAATCTAATATGTGAAATGGATTTTGAAACAAAAGGATGGTATTGTGAGATGGTTATGGATGATATGGAGGAAATAACAAATGAAAATGCATAACAACTGTTTGACATGTTGAATGCTTTAAATCAAAATTTATGGCCAGGATGTAAGAAGCATTCTCAATTGTTTACTGTTGCAAGAATGTTGTACCTAAAGTCGGAGCATAACTTCTTTGAAAGATTTTTCGATGGATTCCTTGAGTTTCTACATGAGGTGCTTCCAAAAGCATGCCAGACACTTTTTATCGCACAAAAAGGTTGGTTCGGGGACTAGATCTTCTAATTGAGAAGATTGATTGCTGTAGAAACAATTTGATGATATTTTGGCATGGGGATAATAATCTACTTGTTTCTAAGTTCTATCATCACCCTAGATACAAACAACGGACCAATGGCAATTGGGATATTAGTAAACCATATAAGAAAATGCACTATTTTCCATTGACTATATAATTTCTATGATTATGTGCTTTCGATGCAACAACAAAGCACATGAGATGACATACTGAGCATAAAGAAAAATCAAGATCTATGCGTCATCTCTCAAATTCACTAGGTTGGAAGCACTTTCATAACACAATTGATTCATTCGCTGTAGAGTAGGAATGTTTTGCTTAGTTTATGTACTGATTGATTTCATCCATTTGGCCAATCATGGCAACAATACTCATCTTGGCCCATCATTCTAACTCTGTATAATTTGCCACTTGGAATATGCATGAAATCAGAGTACATGTTCCTCATTTTAATAGTTTCTGGGCAAAAAAAAATCCAAAGTTCGATTGATATCTTCTTGCAAATCACTTATCTCAAAATTACTTCAACTTTCAAATACTGTTGTTGAGACTTATGATGTTTCATCCAAGACAAACTTCACTTTAAGAGCAACTTTGTCATGGATTGTCAATGATTTTCTGGCATTGACAATGCTTTCTGGTTGGAGTATAGCTAGACGACTTATATGCCCACATTGCCAAGAGGAAACTTACATGCCCACATCTCTTCATGCATACTTGATGCCTTATATATTTCAATATAACTAAGTTTTATAATGTTTAGTGCAACTTATTGCATTACAAATATAAGTATGAGCAACGGAAGGAATGGTGGTGCACCTGGATGGGGATCCCATACTGGTAGAGGCAGAGGTAGAGGTAATGATACCATATTCATGAGATGAGTATAGATTCAGTCATTTAGCCTGGAGAAACATCTACAGATCCTCTAACACCTTCAGCACCGTATAGATGTCATGGTAGAGTTCAAGGAAGAGGGGCGGCACGTTTAGATCCTGAATTATCAAGTGATGGTAGGTTAATTGTCCAACTTATTAGTGAAAGGTAAGTAATTCATATTTTTTCTTTAAAATTCAAATTTGTCATTTTGAATTGTTGGTAAATCATATGTGTTGCATTTTATTTTTGAAACAAGCTTTATCCATCTTTTAAATGCTCAAGACACATTACAGATAGTTTCAAGGAGAGACTAGATGAGGAAGGAACTAGTTGGAAGACAGTTAGACCAAAGACTAAGGATTTTTATTGACGATAATTCTAGGTATGACTTTTCTTAATTATATTATATATTAAATAGTTCATAGATTCTATATTTATATTATTTATACATATAAGTCGTAGTCAATAATCAGATTTTGCTTTCATAAGTATTGTTAATTTTTATACGTGAAATGATAATATTTAAAAAACTTGATTATTTCTAAATTTTGAAAATGCTATGATTAGGACAAAATAATTGATGCTGCCATAAAGATTGCATGGGAAAAACATGCAGTATTGAGATATGCAGATCTTTTGAGTTACTTAAAGCATGAGGGAAAGAAACCATATGTTAAGGATAATATTTGGAAAAAATGGAGTGAACATTGGAAAATACATGAGATTATTAAGATGTTAGAGCTTTCATTGAAGAATCGCAGATCAAAGAAAGATGGTGGAGGATTTAATATTTCTTTCCATATTGGAGGATCTATATCTGCATTAGAGCATAAAGAAAATATGGTAATATTCTACTTAACAAAAAAAAAAAACTATTTCATTATTATGGAGCATATGTATATATATAGCTTATAATTGTTGTTATTTATTATATAGATCGCAGAGAATTAAAAAGAGCCTATCTTGGGAGACCTTTTCTATCATCTCCATACAAAAAAGAAAGAAGACGTTGATCTTGATTTTATTGACAATCGGTCCAAGCGAGTATTTTTTAATTCATTAAATTTCACTCTGAACTTGTTATTAATTAACATGTCAATGTAAGAATGTTTAAAATGCTACTTATTGTTATATAGCATAACATTTATAAATGTTAAATTATAAATATTGATGGCAGGAGAACTACCAATTTCAAATGGATAGTACTTCTAAATGCCAAACAGGAAAAGATTTAGTTGAATTTTTCTAGGGAGATGGGGTAGGTAATTTGAGGTGTCGGTTATATTTGGATGTAATTGAAGAAGATAAAATAGTATGACGACTAAATAAAACTAGATATTATATTGAGGACTAAAGGAAACTTTACAAGGACTATATTGATTTTTTATTCTTGTTACTAACACTCAACACACCCAAGCCTTTTTATAAGCTTCTTCACCGACCTCCATAAATCGGTTTACATATAATAATAATAATAATAATAATAATAATAATAATAATAATAATAATAATAATAATAATAATAATAATAATAATAATTATTATTATTATTATTATTATTATTATTATTATTATTATTATTATTATTATTATTTATTTCTAGATTTTTCTTTATCTAGTATTATCTAGAAAATTGTATAATTCTATCCTTTGGTCTAGATATTTTGAGTAGTTCCTAGATTTTTCTAGATTATTTCTTGCACCTAGATTTTTCTAGGTTGATTTTTAACACTCCTCCTCAAGCTAGAAAAATCTTTAACTCCAAGTAGCTCTTGAAAGTAAATGAACTTTCAACTGAGACCGCCTTGGTAAAAATATTCGCGACTTGCTTGTCAGTCTTGCAAAATTGCATTAAGATTTTGCCTTTGTCAACAAGGTCTCAAATGAAGTGATGTCGTGATTCAATGTGCTTTGTTTTATTGTGAAAGATAGGATTCTTTGTCATTGCAATAGTTGACATGTTATCACAATAGATTGTTGTTGGGGCCTTGATGTCTTCTTGTAAATCTTGTAGTATTCTTCTTAACAAACTGCTTTGCATGCAACACTTGTAGCAGCAATGTATTTAGCTTCAGTTGAAGATAATGCCATAGTCTTTTGCTTTCTTGATGACCATGAGATAATTTTTGTTCCATGAAAGAATACACATCCACTCGTACTTTTTCTATTGTTGATGTTTCCAGCCTAATCTCTATCAGTATAGCTAATAAGATTTGAATTTTCTTCAAACTGATAGAGAATTCCAAAACTCTTTGTTCATTTCACGTAGAGAAGTATTCTTTTTGCAGCAATAAAATGCGCCTTGCTTGGTTGACTCATGTATTTTGAGACAACGCTGACTGTAGGTACTATATCAAGTCTTGTATTGGTTAGATATATTAGCGACCCCATTAGACTTCAGAAGGTTGTCTCACTTACTCTTTCTTCATTATCATTCTTTGTTAGCTTGTCATTTTGTGCCATCAGAGTTCCTAGTGGCTTGCAATTTTCAATTTTATATTTCTTAAGTAGATCTTTTGCATATTTCTCTTGACACATAAATATCTTACCTTACTCTTGCTTTACTTGAATTTCGAGGAAATACTTCATGAGGCCAAGATCTGTCATCTCATACTCTTCCATCATAGACCTTTTGAACTCCTCCATCATAGACCTTTTGAACTCCTCCATCATTTTAGTACTTATGCTTGTGTATATCAAATCATCCACATAAAGACATAAAATTAAAATATCCTCTTGATCTTGTACCTTGAGGTACAATAATGGATCGTAAGACTTTTGATGAAGCCGTTATTAACCAAGTACTTATCAATATTGTGATTCCATGCTCGAGGCGCTTGCTTTAGACCAAACAATGCCTTCTTGAGCTTGTGGACCTTATCTTCTTATCCTTGATCAATATAACCTTGAGGTTGTTCCACGTAGACTTATTCTTCAAGTTTTCCATTAAAAAATGCAGACTTAACATTGAGTTGGTAGACTTGAAGCTTGAGTTGAGCGGCTAAAGCAAGTACGGCTCTAATTGTCTCCATGCGTACCACAGGTGAGAACGTCTCTGTATAATCCATTCCTGATTGTTGAGAATATCCTTTTGCCACTATTCTTGCTTTGTATTTGTTAATTGAACCATCTTCATTATATTTGATCCTATAAACCCATTTGAGTCCAATAACATCTTTGTCATTTGGCTTGTGTATTAGCTCCTATGTTTGATTCTTCTCTATCACCTTGATTTCTTCTTCCATTGCATTAATCCATTCTTTTTCTTGTATTGCTTCATCAAAGCTTGTTGGCTCTATAGTGATGAAATTGCACTAGTAAGTTTCTTGTACCTATTTAGTTGTATTTGCATACTTCGGATTTGGCTTTCGCATCCTTGTGGACCTTCTTAACTGTTGATCTGCTTCTTGTTCATCTTGTTCCCCATCTTGTCTTGAACTTGTTAATGGTGGTTCAGGAGGTTAAGCTTCTTTTATGCTTGTTGGAGATGACTCATCTCTTGGTGATTGTTGTGATGAAGTACCTCGTTCTTTTTCTTAGCGTTCCTCTGATCTTAAAATCTTTGGAACCATGATTTGCTTCTTGACTTTATTTTCTTTCCAATTCCAAGTTCCATCTTCATCAAAATTCAACATCTCAACTGACGATTAATTTCCTTGTTCTTAGGTTATAAACTCGATAACCTTTTGATTATGTACTGTAGCCGAGAAAGATTCTTTTTTTTATCTTTTCTTCAAGCTTGTGCCTCTTTTCTTTTGGTATGTGTACATAGCAAATGCATCCAAAAACTCTTAAGTGTTGAGATGATGGCTTCCTTCTACTCCATGCTTCTATAGGAGTTTTGTTTTGTACCTCCCTTATCGAACATTGATTAAGTAGATAGACTGTTGTGTGGACTGCTTCTGTGCAAAATGTCTTTGGCATACATTTTTCTTCAAGCATTGATCGTGCCATCTCCATAACTGATCTATTTTTTCTTTCAGATACGCCATTCTGTTCAGGAGCATATCCAATGGTAAGTTGTTGATCAATGCCTTAGTCTTCATAGAACTTCTCAAACTCTTTTGACATATACTCTTTGCCTCAATCACTTCTTATTACTTTAATATTCTTCTCACTTTGATTTCAATGAAATGCTTGAATCTCTTGAAGATATTGAAAACTTCAAACCTTTCTCGCATGAAGTAGACCTAAGTCATTCTTGTATAGTCATCAATGAAAAGGATGAAATATCTGTGTTGAACAATAGATGATGTTTCATTGGTCCGCAAATATCAATATGAATCAACTCCAAGACTTCTTTTGCTATCCATGAACCTCCTCTTGGAAATGGTTTCCTGTGTTGCTTGACCAAAAGACATCCCTTCATATTTGATTAGTAACTTGGATGGCTGGCAAGTCTTTCACCATCTTTAATTTATGAAGGATCTTCAGTCCTTGAAAGTTGAAGTGACCAAATCTTCGATGCCATAGCTACGATTGATCTTCTTGTGCCACCATAATTGTCTCAATTTTTTGGCTAGTGAATGTGAATGCTTCTTTGCTGTTGCATATTTACTTTTCCAATAACCAAATTTTTATTTTTATCATCATATATGGTGCACTTGTCTCCTTTAAAGTTGAGTTCATAGCCTCCCTCCACAATTTGACCTATACTGAGTAGATTTATTTTTAAATCTAGTACATAAAGGATTTCTCTTATAAATTGCATACCTTTTCTTGTCTTAATTGCAAGAGTGCCAATGCCTTTGACGTCGACAAGATGTCCATTGCCTAGTCGCACTTTTGATTAAAGCTCTTGTCTAGCTTGTGAAAGGCTTCCTAATTAGGAGTCATATGATTGCTACCCCCACTATCTAAATACTAGGCTTCACTTTTCTTTTCTTCCTTTCGTTCTTTGGTTGAATGGCATGCATAGAAAATGTAATCTTCTTGGTCTTTTTTTTTTAGAGTAGTTGGCTTGATATCTTTGCTTGAGTCGATAGTCTTTCTCCTTGTGGCCATATTTTTTATAGTGTCTACATTGATTGCTTTCTCTAAAGAAGCAATCTTTCTCAGGATGATTGGTTCTTATAGATATTGGGCATGACAATTATTTACCCTTGCTTTGATTTTGATTACACCTTTTATTTTCTTCACTTTTAGAAAACTCTTTAAGTCTCTTACCTCCAAATTTAGATTTCCAAGACCTTATATCTAGTTTAGATTGAAAAGTGCTTTCAACGAAATCTTGATCACGCCTTCTCAATCTTTGCTCATAAGCTTCTAAAGATCAAACCAGCTCAGTTACGGATAAAGTGGTTAAATCCTTGAATTGCTCAATAGTAGTTACTAGTGGATCAATTTTTTCAGTAATAGTAACCAATATTTTCTCAACCACCTTTTTATTGGAAATATCTTCTCCATATGTTGTTAATTGATTTAATATTTCTTTTACTTTAGAATAATACTCATTGATGGTCTCAGAATCCTTCATCTTTAGATTTTCAATATCTCTTCGTAGAATTTGGAGTTTAGCAATTCGTTTCTTAATGTTGCCTTGAAATTCCTCCTTCAACGTTTCCCATGCTTCTTTAGCAGACTTAGCTCCAACAGTTCTTGGAAAAATTGATTCCGCCAATGCCATTTGGATGTAATACAAAGCATTCGCATCTACTTTTTAATTACATGATAAACAAATTAATAGTACTTTGATAAATGGTGCATAAGATACTATGGATGATGAATTTTCTTGAGATGTTCAAAATATTTTCTTCTTATTCCATATCAATAATGTATAATTACATCACTCGCATTTTGACTATTAAACTCAATACATCAAGCTTTAAAGTTAATAAAAACTCAAAAAGTGAATTAAATTGATTGGGCCTTGTCACAAACATTTCATCTTAAACATAAAATTTCTTCAACTTGGCTAGGTTGACTGGCTTTGTGAATTCATTGCCTTTCAGATTTGATAGCTTAATGCACCTTTCGAAAACGTTTCCTTGATCAGAACTGGACTTTCCAGTAGCTGAGAGTCTAAACTTCGTTCTCTTATAATTTTTAGTTCACTTTCTACCCTAGAAGATAGAGGAACACGTAAAAATTTGATTTTGCAGAAATTTGCTGCGTTTCTTGGTGCGAAGGCACAAGCCTTAAGCTGAGGACACACGCCTTCAAGCTTAAGGCGCCCAGAAATACCCAAAAAAGCGACAGATTGTTGTCAAGCCCTCTTCCCTTCAATCTTCCGGTTATTATAGGCTTTGTTTACCTTGGAATGGGACATTAGTCAGTTCCAGTGCTGTTAGTTCATAAGTTCTATAAGAGAAACACTATAAAAAAACATCAAATGTGCTTAGATTCTGATATCAAAGTGGATTAAGAAGTAAGGGTCGAAAATCCATTTTTGATACAAATAAGTACATTAATGGTTTTAATGAGTATTCCTTACTGGGATTTGTGAATTTTGTTCATCTAACAATATGAACATTGTGATCATGAGCTTGAGATAATATTAAAATCATTATATTTTATTTTATAGCATTTATTTTATGTTCATTTAATCTTTGTTCTTCATATTATTTTGATTATTTATTATATGTTGCTTATTTAATTTCTGTCAAATTTTATATTTTTGTCAATTATTTTTATTATGTTAGTTCCAATTTTTATTATTTATTGTTTATTTTATGATTATTTATCAATTGTTGAACTAATATTTGAATTTTAAAGATTTTCAAGTAATATTTGCATAAATCATGTTGTTTGAATGTGTTATATTTATTGAATATTTCTGTTTTAATTTATGAGTTTAATATGATTTATTCAAAAAATTTGTAATAATTTTATTAATGTTGATTTGTATTAATTAAATGGAAAATGGAAATGTGTAATGGGATAAATGGGGTAGAATTATTTTAATGGGAAGGATTTTAATTCTTTTCTCCTCCTTCCTTCTTTGTGAATTTTTAATTTTCATGTTGGATGAATGTTTTAATTAGGATAATTTGCTTGAATAACATTATTTTCAAAATTGTATAAAATGATTTTACATCTCAAATTAAATTAATACCATAACTAATAAACAATAAATATTCAGACAACTAGGAGTTGATACTATGCGAAATGAGTGCCTAACACATTCTCATCTTCATACCCAATTTTCGAATCCACTCTGGTTAAAATCAGATTAATTAATTTTAAAAAATTAATTAATTTGAGAAAATTTTCCCTAATTTAGTAAAATAGGGTGACAACTCTAAATATTTTTCAAAACCTTACCAAAACATAGAAACACTTCTCTGAGGATAAAAATGAGATTGGATAAAATAATTTTTATGAATTAAAATGAACCAAGCCTGTTTAATTCGGTTTACTCGAGTGACTCTCAAAAAAGTCATGAGACGCTATGTGGAAGCCACGTTGTCCTCAGTTTGGTAACTCCACTAGGGTTTTATTTAGACAGTTAACTCTATTAGTTGTCGAAATATTCATATTTATTAATTTGTGTTATTAATTTAAAGTGTGTTTAAAGAACAACTTTCTGATTCTGAATTGCAAAAGAGTAGCCTTTATACTATCCCCTATTTTAGCCTTGGCTTTTGCTCAAGCATGAGTAGGCTCAGCCGCACCACCCGGGGTGTGAGCCACCTCCTACGGGCAGTTGCCTCCCGAGCAGGGGTGGTTGAACACCACCTAGAACAGGAGGATTTACGGGACGGATTGGTTGACTTGGAGCCTATAGGGAAAAAGCTCAACCCCCCAAAAAGATAGAAAGTAGTTCCAATGGAGCCTTCCTTAGGGAAACTTCTAAATCCTCTCCCGTTGGTTAAGCATCTTCAAACCAACTTAGTTTGAGAACAAGCTGACAAGGGAAAGAGACTTAGTTGTAGGACTCTTACTCTTCCCCTTATGTTAGGTGAATTACCAGTCGATTTTAGAGAAGGTAGGGACAGATTGTCATTCATGCATTTATCCTCTTCTCAATCCTCATTTCTACCCAACACCCTTTGGTGATATTTAGAGATGTGATCTCCTCACTCTATTCGACTGTTGAGATCCACCACTATTATACATCACCTATTAGTTAAGTACATGTTGGTACATTAAAAGAGTTGGCACAATCCATTATTACATTTTACTTTGGTAAATGGGAGGAAACAATCAATTCTTGGTCATGGAACCCAGGACTCTACATACCCTGCCTAAGCTCATGTAATGGACCATAGTTCTTTCCTCTTAGGATATACCATGATAATATTTTTTTGATACATTCTTCAAATAAATATGAGAGACGCCAGGTCCAAAATCCCGTGTTGGTTTATGGGCTTAGCCCAAATATCCTAAAAATGGAAAAGACTAGACCACAAATCGTGTATGGAAATACTTGTTAGAACATAGTTTGTATTGTGTTGTGTTGTGTATATACTTGTATATACTTGCTATGTTTGTATTGTGTTGCATTCATACATCACTTAACTTGTTTTCTTACAATCATATAGGGGTATTCTGTCATGCCTTGATTCCGTTGTTCCAAGTATTAAAGAGTGAAAGACTAAAGAGAAATACTTGAATCAAAATGAATCAAGAATCGAGAGTCGACATATGAAGACCTTCATTATAAATGTGTTGGATTTATAAAAAAAGAAAAAGAAAGAGTATAAATACCTCGGTAGAACCAAATTTTGTCTACTGTAATAAAACACATTTTCGAGCAATATATGAAATTTTCTACATTGGGTAAAAAAATTTTCCCGAATATCCACCAAAAAATCCTAGGAAATATATTATGATATCTTGATTATTGTAAATATGAGGACATTTATCCTAAGCCAAATATTCTTTATGTAAAAAAAAAGAAAAAAAACTGTTCAAGTGTCAGCACTATTTAAATACAGAAAAAAAGGAACATTCCAAATATTTGGCTATAGGATAAAAGTTTGTTTTGATTCATGTAAATTCTCAAAATTCTTTCTTCAATATATATTTTGAATAATCCTAATCGAATCATGGCAGAATATGGCATTAGTTGCATCTCATTTTATTGTCTTGTGTGATCATATTTTAGTGTGTCATTCCATAAACATGCATATATGCATCGCATCATGTGACTAACCTCCATTTATGCGGTCACCTAAAAGCAGGCAGTCAGTTGAGGTAAAAAAATCGCTCAGTCAGAATTAAAGAACCTTCAACTCCTTCTATTCTACCTAGCATGATCTCTTCTAAATCATTAAGCTCTCGCTTTGAGATTGGGTGTTCACCTATTCAAACAAATTTGACAGTTTCAGACTCTATCCTTTCTAATAAAATGGCTGAATCCAGTATTTCCACTACAGAAGAAGAAAAGATGATTGAGAGAATAGTGACAACCAACCTTGAATAAGCTAATAATGAAGGTGGTAATCGAAGATGCTGAAGAAGCTAATAATGAGCCCATGAAAGAAGAACAAGTTGGCGACACTTGCTAAGATGAAGAGTTTTCCAGGAAGATATCTGCCAGGCAGATTGAACCTGAGTCAGTTGCTTTTGAAAAACTCGAGAAGTTTGCCAAGAAGCTTGAAAAACCATATGCTTTCATGAGGTCCAAAGGCATAGATCATTATACGGATTTGGATGACGACGAGGATGAAGAACTTGAACTAAGGTGGATGATTCCAATCACTTACAACATGCCGAAAGTAGCAAAATACGATGGGACTGGTGATCCGAAGATATATCTCTTGCAAGACAAGTCAATCATGGAGTTGGTAGGATTGTCATCAAAGGAAATTCTAAAGATGTTCCCAATGTCTTTGATTGGATCTGCTCAAATACGGTACTATAACATCGACAGGAAATTTAGGAGAGACTAGAGTGAACTGACTAACATATTCCTAAGGGAGTATGCTTATATTCTTCAGATAGGTGTTAATCTAAGGGATCTTAAAGCAACTATATAGAAGCATGATGAATCCTTCACAGACTACATGGCTAGATGGAGAGCCAAAGTCACTCAAATGAAGAATAGGCTAGATACCAAAGAGCAAATAAAGATCTTTACCAAGGGGACCTTATCGATATTCCATAAGAAGATGTATTATATGCCACTAACTGAGTTCCCTCAGGTTTACGAAGTGGGAACTGCCATCAAAGATAATCAGAGAAGACGAGAGGTATAGGGATCGAACTGGAATTTCATTAAGTTTAGGTTTGAAAGATCTAGTCATTTAGTTAAGGCTCCGAATACCAGCATGAATACAACAACTATCGCCTTGTAGTTGAAAAACGGATGAATTTCGATCCTAACAAGAGGACCAATGCACCTCCTAATCCCCAAAACATGCCACCTCCTGAGGATTTGTATATGATCAAATTTGGAAAAACTTCTAAGGAAGTGCTACCTGAATTTGAGATAGAAGAAGAAAAAAAGAGGAACAAGAAAAGAGACAATCTGGTAAGGTGCAAAAAGAGGAGGATGCTAAAAAGAAAACAAATACAATAAGGGAGAAGAGGACACTACTAAGTAGTAATGCTCGCATTGAAAATGCTTCGAGGAAGCTGAAGAACCTGCCAATTGTGTCTCTGTTATTGAATTTATTTGTGATGAACTGTCAACATTGCGCAACGTAATGAAATTCAATTTTGCTTGCTTGTTTAATGTTTCTCCTGATATCTGCATTCATCAAGTAGATAAATCACATCCACATATTTGGCATTAATTCACCATACATGCTTAATTTTACTATAAACACAAAAGAAAATTCTTGGAATTTATTGATTGGGCCTAGCCTAGTGCTAGAGTTAAACGTGAAATTTCAAAGTCTATCCACGAGCAATCCACAAGCTTACTCATGGAGTTACAAAGACATGCCAAGAGAGATAGATCCGTGGCTGAGCATGCAATATCTCGGTGTCCAAAGATGAGCCAATGAATGAGAAAAGGATCAAGAACCAAATAGGCTAGAGGTAAGTGGCAAACAGATTTTCACCGATTTTCAAAATGCAATTCTTCATTTCGATAAGCTAGCTGACTTCATTTCAAGTCCCCAAAGAAAATGGGTAGGGTAGATATGTATGTAGACTACAGAACTTTGAACAAGGCATTAATGGCAGATCATCAATTGCAATTCTTTAATATCCAATAGTAAGCGACCAAAATAATACATCCTGAATCAGCTACTAAAGATGGAAAACGAGCCTTACAATGCTTGACGTTTCAATTTATAAGTCTTGCACAGGCAGATGTATAAGAGAATGTCAAACAATGTATTAGTGAGAGGTATATCGATGAAGGAAGCTTAGAATATATTGGTATTGATTTTTAGTAGTTTCAAGTGTCCGTACGAGCAAAGAAAACTCTGCATCAAAATCCTTTTGGAAATTAACAAAGAGAGATCATTTTTCTCCTATGGAGAAGTGGCAATGACAGGTTGTTCCCCAAGATAAGATAGGGCAAAATCCTTCAAAGAGTGTCAACACCAAGTAGGCGACTGAGTCTCCTTCATAGGTTTAAGATCCCCTATCGTGTAGTGATGAATAACATGGTTCAGCCTCAATAAGAAGATAAAATGCCATTAGTCATCATTAAGTCATGTATAAGAAAATGGGGCAGCAAAAGAAATGTCAACAATAAAAAAAGAAAAAGGAAAAGAAGAAAATAGAAAATAGAAAAAGAAAAAAAGAAAAGAAGAAAATAAAATTAAGAAAATATTTTGATGAAAATGACCGAGATTCCTTCTATTTGAGCCGTTAGATTACTACCTAAGGTATTAAGCCAAAACCAAATTTGTGAACGAAGCAACCCCTTACTTGTTGATACATGGGTTAAAAATCGCAACACCTACTGAAATGGAAGTGCAATCCTTGCGCATAATGATGGAATCTAGAATTCTAGAACGCCAATAAGCAGAAGAAAACTTAATTCTCGAATCATGGACCAACTTTACAAGAAGAAGATTGCCAAACAGTTCAATAAGGGAGTCAGGACGAAGATGCTGAAGTCAGAATATCTGATCCTAAAACAGATGAGATCGAATGCTCCAATCTAAGGGGAAAAGTTTGAGCCCAAATTGGGAAGACCCATTCTTGATCAAGGAGATGTTTTCTAGAGATAGTGAAGTTATCAAACATGGAATGCGATAAGTCCACCAACCAAACCGATCAGTGTGGATAGGCTGAAGAAATTCTGTGTAACTCGAAATATTACGGCCAAGCCCATTAATAAATTCACCTTTTGAGCTCTTACTAATTTTAAAGCATGTCATGCTGAGTTTGTATTAATATGCAAATGCCATGAATTTACCTCGATGAAATGAAATAGTAGGAAATATATCAAGCATACATTCATATAACTACACGTTTCTAGCACATTTCATCAAAAAAACAGAATAGTGGCATTTACATTCCAAATTATAATAAAAATATTACAATCAACAAATCGGCCAACTCTAAATTGGCATCGACTCTAGAATAGGCCTGCAAGTAGGAATGGTACAACTCAAAGGAAGAGGTATCAGCCACAACATAGATGGGTATCATCGTGCGATTGGCAAAGTGGAAATGAAGTGAGTCAAAAATCATCAGGTGATAAGGGTACCTTCAAACTGCTTATAATCAGGGACAATTTGGTGACAAGCATACTGTTGTGCAACTTGGATGGGATAGCAAGCCACCGTCATGGTCAAGCCACATAGGGGAAAACAAGGAAGATAAGAAGAGATGGTGAGTCATCCTAGATTCCACCATAGACATGTCCATCTACTTCCTTCAACAATGAGATCTTGGAAAATGATAGTCCAACCTTCCAAGGTCACTCCAGTCAAGCGGCTTTGACGATGAACGTAGACTCATGGTTCATAATTGAGTATTAAATGGTTTGGTGGTGGAGTCATCACTTGTAACATCTCAAAAGCCCACAACTGCATTTGCATAAATAAAAAAAGAGAAAAGGAAAAAAGGAAAGTTCATTAAGTTAAAAACCCACAAGGGTGACTTAGGTAAAAATTAGAGCATAAAAGAAAAGGCTCGTTAAGTTGAAAACCCATAAGGGTGGCTTAAGCAAAAGATAAAGCATAAAAGAAGAATCTCATTAAGTCGAAAATCCGTAAGGGCAGCTTAAGCAAAAGTTAGAACGTGCAAAACAAAAAAAAATGCATCTACATGCAGTAGAAGTGGGCTTCCCATCGGACCAATCACCGAAGTGGGATCTCAGACATGTTCCCCTAGCCAGGTGAGTATTTCAACAAGGATAAGAGGAAAAGGTGTACAGTACCTGGCCATCTATTCAACTATAGTTACCAACCTAAGGCTACCATATCCGTCAACACCACTCAGTAACAAGTATTCACTGAGAACACAGAAATAGATAAGTGAGGGCCAAAATGGGTTAGCACGGTCCATGGTCATTGTGCGGTTAATAATAGGTTGCAAAGGGCACAACATCGACTCCAAGCTCATATCCAGAAAGTTCACAGGCTAAGAAGTCAAGAATATTCGAGACTCGTGAAATAGGGTTCGTATTCAACTTGAGCAAAGCCAGGATCTCCTTGACTTATGACCATTTGCCTAAAATAATACTGAGCTCTTCAAACAATGGACAAATCTCAAAGTCATTATGGTAAAATAGATTGTCAGAAAGATCAAAGTGGCTGATCAGCCATTGCATCAATCCGGGTTGGATCCACATATTTCAATAATAACTCAGGCCCTTAAGTTCAAAGGGGATAGCAACTCCCAATCATCGCGGCTGAAACTTTGAAACAATGCTTCAAATGTAGGTGCCAATGATTGATCTATGGAAAGTGAAAGAGTGAGAAGTCTAGAATTTTTCTAAGAGAGAAGATTTGTGAAACACAATGAATATGTTATAGGTGTTTATAAAATAAGAATAAAAAGACAATCTGATGGATGACTATCACTTCAACTTTAGTTGGCCGCCAATTTAGTCATTGTATTCTTCAAACAATGTAACAAACAGCTGTAAAGGTGTTAATGCAATCATTTCAATCATGAAATGGAAAGAAGATTATCTCTCTATAAGGATATTCTTAGAACTCAGCCTACAATATGAAAGCAACAGGGGAAGACCGTAACAATCAACCCTCCTATCGCCAGATTCCCTTGAGGCCTCACCGCTTGTTTCGTTTTCTTATTCAATCATCAAATTTTAGCACCTGAAACCTCGACCAGCGCACTCACCTCATATGATCAACATAAGGCTTCATGCCAATTCTCTATACACATTCATAGGCATATATGAATGCATTTCATCCATACATGGCACATACATTGCATATTTTATGTTGTTTAGGCGTATAGTGACATATTCGATCGAGAGCATTGACATGCGCAGTTTGAGTTGTGCTGCTTTTTGCAACTGGCTTAGCTCTCAAATTCCTTTACACAAATAAGGGAAGGACAACAAGCATACGTCACATTAAAATCAACTTCAAGGGATAAAGTGGGACCAGGGCTCGCCATAGGAAGCAATAATTATGGCAGAACTTAGAGCAAATGACAATTTGAAATAAAACTGGCGCAAAGCCCACAATGAAAAGCCATTCAGAGCAAGCTCCAAAATGAGCAACAATTGAAGAATAAACTGGGGCAAAGCCCATAATGAAAATCGATTTAGAGCAAGTTAGGCAAAGCTGAGCACAAGCAACAGTTGAAGAATAAACTAGGGCAAAGCCCACAACAAATGTATAATCAAAGCAAACTCGAGTGAGGAACAGCAACAAGAGGCCATAAAAGACCAAACTGGGACAATCCCCATAATAAGAAAGAATCGAAAGAGAGCTTGTGAGGAGAAGCAATCAAGAGTAACCAGGGTAAAGCCTGGGACAAGCAGCAGTTGAAGAATAAAAAGGATTGAACCTCACCAAGCATCAATTCACGATAAATTGAGGCAAGCCCACAACAAGAAATAATAAAACTAGGCAAAGCCTACAACACAAAGAAATTAAGAATGGACCAGTGTACAACCCACAATAAGAATTCAGAAGAATGAACTAGGGCAAGCCCCACAAGAAGAATCTCTGGCAATGAACAGAGGCAGAGCCCATTAAAAAAAACTCCAAAAATGACCCTGGGGTATGAGCCAAACTACCTCCTCATGATAGAATATGAGTGAAGACCTCATAGGCAACAACTACACAAATAGCCAAGAAATAAAGTCTTCACTCACCGCTAAAGCAAGGGCATCATCGCTGGCCATAGATGGAATCCCTCAGTCGCCAAGTAAGTTTTCTTCACTCCATTTCAATACAAACCCAAGTAATCAACACACAGTCATATACTCGTAAATTCAATCATTTTAGTAGTCTCAAAGAAGGGCACTGTAAGTCCCGTGAGGTCGGTCATTCTAATAGTCTCAAAGAGGCACATCGTAAGTCTCATGACGCAAGTTACATTAGCATACTCAAAGAGGCATACCATAAGTCCCCTGAGGTTGGTCATTTTAGCAGTCTCAAAGACACACACCATAAGTCCCATTAGGCTTATTATTTTAGCAGTCTCAAAGAGGTGCACCGTATGTCCCCTAAGGCCGGTCATTTTAGTAGTCTCAAAGAAGGGCACTGTAAGTCCCGTGAGGTCGGTCATTCTAATGGTCTCAAAGAGGCACATCGTAAGTCTCATGACGCAAGTTACATTAACAGACTCAAAGAGGCACACCATAAGTCCCCTGAGGTTGGTCATTTTAGCAGTCTCAAAGAGGCACACCATAAGTCCCATTAGGCTGATTATTTTAGCAGTCTCAAAGAGGCGCACCGTATGTCCCCTGAGGCCGGTCATTTTAGCAGTCTCAAAGAGGCGCACCTAAGTCTTATGAGGCCGGTTATTTTAGTAGTCTCAAAAGGTTACCGTAAGTCCCCTGAGGTCAGTCATTTTAGTAGTCTTGAAGAGGCATGCCGTACGGGCCTTGAGGCCGATCATTTTAACAGTCTTGAAGAGGCGCGCCGTAAGTCCTCTCAGGATGATCATTTTAGAAGTCTCATAGAGGTGCCTTGTAAGTCCCATGAGGCCAGTCATTTTAGCATTCTTGAAGAGGCGCATCGTAAGTCCCTGGAAGGCTAGTTAATTAAATCAATCAAGTCGTCCAGCATGAAGCGCCTCACAAATTGAGGATTTTCAACCAAGTTGTCCAGTGTGAGGCACCTCACACAGGGAGGATTTTCAACCAAGTCACCCAGCGTGATGCACCTCAAGCAGTGAGGACTTTTAGTCAAGTCGTCCAACGTGACGCGCCTCGCATAGTAAGGATTTCCAACCAAGTCGTCCAGTATATTGGGCGAGAATTTTCAGTCAAGTCGTCTAGTGTGACGCGCCTCGCATATCAAGAATTTTCATTATAGTAGTCCAGCGTGACGTGCCTTGCACAATGAGGATTTTCAATCAAGTCATCCAGCGTGACACGCCTCGCGTAGCGAGGACTTCAATGAAGTCATCGAGCATGACGTGCCTCACACAGTAAGGATTTTCAATCAAGTCATCCAACATGACACGCCTCGTGCTGTGAGGATTTGTAGTCAAGTCGTCCAGCGAGATGCACCTTCCGTAGTAAAGATTTTCAAATCGAGTCGTCCGACATAACGTACCTCACGAAGTGAGGGTATTCAATTTAAGTCGTCCAGTGTGATGCACCTTCTCGGGTGGAGCATTTCAAACATCAAATCAGTTACAGTATCGCACACATTCATCCATTAAAGTCATCAAGCAAGACAGATCCCTGTAGCTGCCTATATAGCATACCTCATTTTGCTTTCCATCATCTAAAAGGACAACTTCTTGAAGAGGAGAATCATCATCAAATCACCAATAAAGTTGGCAGAATACAATCATGCAAGTTGTTCGAAGAACACAAATCAAGTAAGTATGATTACTACTTACGCATCACCTTTTCATTTTGATAAAATCTTCCTTGAAAAGTAAAATATTATCAAAATGGGGACAAACTGTAGACACTTAATTTTTGCCCCAAAAATAGAATCAAAAATGATAATCTATGCCACTAAGGAAGAGGATGAAGCACCAAGAGAACTTGATCCTGAAGCAATGATCCGAGTCTAGAAAGTGCAACCGTTAGCACATTTTTTCATATTTTTGGCGAAATAAGGCCCATAAGCGCATCTCGGGTTCACCCAAAATGCGCCTCGATGTTCTATGGCACTATATGCATCACCTAAACCAATTTCATAAAAATCAAGTTGGTTTGCTGGTGGGGCCGACATGGCCCAAATGGGGCCCACATGTGGAGCTCATTAGCGATCCTTAAGGGGCCCATCAGTGGTGATGACATTTCTTATAATAGACTGAATTTGGAATGTCCAATTGATTCGATTCTTGAACTAGTAGTCCTAGGATAAGAAATTCGATCTATTAGATTATTTTCACGTTTTCAGGGTTTGCGTCAAAATAGGATCTGGAAATGCGTCCCGAGTGCACATGGGATAAGTTTTCATACCTTACGTTGACGTACATACCATTCAAAATGATTTCCAGAAGAATCAAAAATCGAATTATTTATGGGGCCCACATGCCACATTGGTAGTGAATAGTGCCAGAACACCCATTTGCCTATAAATTCATCTCTAACTCTAGGGTGAAGGGGTTGGCAATTTCTTGGTTGGGCAAGTGCAATTTTGAGAGAAAACCAACAACAAAAGTACAAAAATAACAAAATCAAACACAAAAATGAAATCTAAAACACAATCAAAAATCAATTTCTTCACAAAAAATCTCATGATTTTTCTTAGTTTGTGAGTTTAGAAGTGTGATCATCATAAAGTCGGTATGTTCTAGGATTACAAACACTTTTAGATGCGAATCAAACACGTAAACTCGGATCATCTCCAAAGATCAAGCGTCCTTGAGGTGTTCTTCATCAAACTTCAAGCAAATCAACGGTTTTTCTTCAAAACTAGGTAACTGAAGGTCTAAACTTCATTCTCTTGTGATTTTTAATTCACTTTCTACCCTAAAACTTTGAAAAATTGAGTTTTTACGAGAGAAATACTTAAAAATTTGATTTTGCTGCAATCTAATGCATTTTTGGGTGCGAAGGTGCAAGCCTTACCCTTAAGGCCTTAAGTTGAGGGCACATGCCTTAAGCTAAGCGCACACGCCTTAAGCTTAAGGAGACCAGAAATGCCTAAAAACGCGACAGACTACTATCAAGCCTTCTTCCCTTCAATCTTCCAGTGATTATAGGCTTTGTTTACCATGGAATGGGATAGTAGTCACTTCCAATGTTGTTAGTCTATAAGTTCCAAAAGCGAAACAACATACAAAACATCAAATTGTGCCTAAATTCTGATATCAAAGTGGGTTAAGACCTAAGGCTCGAAAATCCATTTCTGATACAGATGAGTATATTAATGATTTTAATAAGTATTCCTTGCTGGGATTAGTGAATTTTGTTCATCTAACAAGATGAACATTGTAATCATGAGTTTGAGATAACATTAAAATCATTATATTTTATTTTATAGCATTTATTTTATGTCCATTTAATCTTTGTTCTTCATAATAATATGATTATGTGTTGCTTATTTAATTTCTATCAAATTTTATGTTTTTTTCAATTATTTATATTCTATCAGTTTTAATTTTTATTATTTATTGTTTATTTTATGATTATTTATCGATTGTTGAACTAATATTTGAATTTTGAAGATTTTCAATTAATGTTTACATAAATCATGTTGTTTGAATGTTTGTGTAACACCCGCCACCCAATCCCGGGGAACTAGATAGCGAATGCCACATTCAGTGTCGGAGCACCGTCTTATATTCCTATCTAACTCTAGATCACATATTATAAGTGGTTAGATTTTCATAAAGAGGCAAGTAATTAAAAATTTAAAAATAAAGTTTAAAGAAATTCCTACGAAAATTTCGCAAGAATTTCCCCTAAAAATTAACTTGCCACACAAAAATATACACACTTCCAATATAATTCCTCCAAACCCCCAACTCTAATTCAACACAACATGTCACAAGCACTTCTAAAAGGTTGCATTAATTAACTTAAGTTCCATCATAATAATTCACCATTCATTCTAAAAGTATATATATATTATCATTCAAACACCATACATATAATCAAATAATGATACTTAAATATCCATAAATCTCATTATTTACATTCTCAATATTTACAAATTCAATATTGTTACTATAAGTCTATACATGTCATAATTTACATTAATATACATATACTATTCAAAAGTTACACTTCTACTCTGATGTTACCTCTCCGGTCTTCGTGTAGCACCCACAGCTCACAACCTGCACGCGATAAAAATTAACGCGCTAAGTGGAAGACTTAGTGGTGCTAAATAATTATAAATAAAATTAACCAAGAAATATCAAGTAATAAATCTCAAATATCCTTGAAAATACTTAAATCAAAATAAATATATATAAAATACTAAAAATGTGCTAATAAAATCCAATATTTTGAAACGATAAAGAAATTCACATCTTAAAAATGTATACCAAACTCAATATAAATAAGAAAATATTACAAATACCAACATGTTTCTGGTTTCTTTATAATGAATTAAAATTCCTTTTTTTAATTATTATGGCTCGTACCAATACCAAATGAATGTAAGCAGATTCAATCGTGGTTTGTGAAAACGCCACCATGGCCTATAAAAGCACCACCCACCAATCACACAATCGTGGCCTGTGGAAGCGCCACATCGTGGCCTGTGGAAGCGCCACATTGTGGCCTGTGTAAGCATTACCACAAATAATAAGCACGTTCGCCTATTTATAAGGGCTGATAAACCTAGCAGATGATCATAGCTCCACCAAATAGAACGGGCTGATAACCCGAGCATTCTCACATATCACAATGCATCTCATCATACCACATTTCAGTCACGTATAGTAGAGCCCAAAATAAATGTATTCTCCCATAAATAGTCTCATTTCTCATTCACCAATCCTTATTTAAAAACATTTTAAAATTAACACTTATTATTTCAAAATCACATAACTTACAACTTGTAAAATCCAACAAAATCAATTCATGTTCCAAGAAAAAACCTTTCTTTCATAATGCCTCCATTAAAAATACTAATTATCAACTTAAAATCACTCTTCAAAATCATTAAATCCATTTCTCAAACAAGTAACCATAAAACTCTTTTAATACTTTCAAAACCTTCTTTAGTCTTACTAAAATGTTTAAACATCAAAATTCAAAAGAGAAAACTTAACCACCAATAAATTACTTAATAACAAATTCATTTAAGTTAAAATCAAACTTAAAAATCAAGAAAACACAAAGGCCCTTCACCTAAAGAGGTTTTGGCCATCCTTTCAAAACAAGGAGGAAATGGTTTCTTTCCAAATTACTTCCATACACCTTAAGGTAAAACATTTCAAAACTCGTTCAAGTTCAAATTAAGCATAAAAATCAAAGGACACAAAATGTCCTTCACCATGAGTGGTTCGGCCACTCTTAGTTAGAGGGGAAAGGGATGTTTCCCTTCCCTTCCAAGCATTCTTCCATGTTTAAGAATCATAAGAAAACACATTAAAACATTCAATTATCCATTGCCCAATACATTTCACAAAATTCCCCAAAATCAATCAAAAACATAAAAATTGAAACTTTAAGAAAAAGAAGGAGGAAATGAAATAGTAGTGCACTAACCTCTCAATTAAGCTTAAACAAGCTTAGAAGACTCTATTCCTTGGCCTTCTCTTTGCCCTTTGAGGATGGTTCTCCAACCTCTTTAAAGTAGGAGAAAAATTCATCAAAATAAAAAATTAACACACAAGGTTGATGGAGCATGATTTAATGCATTAGTTTCATGTCTAATCCTAGAATTCTACTTATAAAATTACAAAACCCAAAAATCACAACTTACCTCTTCAATGGCAACTTCAATTCTCAAGCTTAGGAACTCCAAATTTTAACTTCTACTACTTAGTTCTTAAGGATTAATCACTATTCTATGATTTAATTAGGTACTTTAGTGGTGATTTGTGGTAGAAAAATCAAAGAAATGGAGGAAGAAGAGAAGGAGAGAAATGGAGTGGAGATGGAGATGGAGATGGAGATGGAGATAGAGTAGAAGAGAGAGAAGTTATTGATGAAGTGGTGGTCTTTTGGTGGAAAAGTCAAACTTGACTTCTTATTTTATGCTAAATCAAGGGCTATGATCAAGTCCTAGGTAGTCTCATCCAATGGCTCTAAATATTTCTCAAATAATTCTCTTCCAAATATTATTTAACTCCACAAAAATAATTTCTCAATTATTCCTTAATATACCACACTAAAAATAATATTCATTGGTTCTTGCAATTCTCCAAAAATATTCATGAAATACTCCCTACCCACCTAAATCATGCAAACATGCTCCAAAAATATTAAATAAATCTTTAGACACATGTAGTAATTTTTTCGAACCGAAATAATATCATATCCCGGACTGATGGTACTATTCACAGATCAATAAATCACTATTAATGACATCATGAAATAGGTTATTACAGTTCTCCCCCCCTCAAGAGAAAATTCATCCTTGAATTTACCTAATATGAATAACTGAGGATGCTGCTGTCGTATATCCTCTTCTCTCTCCTAAGTAGACTCCTCTGTCTTATGGTTCCTTCATAGGACTTTTACTATAGGAATTCTCTTATTCCTTAATTCCTTAACCTCTCTAGCAAGTATCCTTATAGGTTCTTCCTCATACATCAAATCTAGCTCAATGGTGATAGACTTAGTTGAAATCACATGTGAAGGATCTGATCTATATCTACGTAGCATGGATACATGAAAGACATTATGTATCTGATCCATGTCTGGCGGTAAAGCTAGTCTATAGGCCAACGGTCTCACATGCTCTAAGATCTCGTATGGACTTATGAACCTAGGACTAAGCTTACCCTTCTTACCAAATCTCAGAACCTTCTTCCATGGAGACACCTTCAAAAATTCTCTATCACCTACTGCATACTCAATATCCTTCCTCTTAAGATCAACATATAACTTTTGGCTATTTGAAGCTGCTTTTAACCTTTCCCTTATGATCCTAACCTTATCCTCTTCATCACGGATCAAATCTGGACCCACTATCTGGACCCACTATCTTGCCCTCACTAAGCTCCGTCCCACATAAATGTGTCCTACACCTCCTACCATACAATGCCTCAAATGGAGACATCTGAATACTCGATTGATAGCTGTTGTTGTAGGCAAACTCAACCAGTTGAATATACTTCTCCCAACTACCCTCAAACTCTATCACACAAGCCCTCAACATATCCTCAAGCACCTGAATCACCCGCTCTGATTGACCATCTGTCTGCGGATGGAAGGTTGTGCTGAAATGCAATTTAGTACCCAGAGCCTAATGTAACTTCTTCTAGAACCTCGAAGTAAACCTCGGATCTCTATAAAAAATAATGGAGGAAGGAACTCCATGCAGTCTCATAATCTCATCAATGTAGAGCTCAGCGTACTACTCCAAGGTGTAGTTAGTCCTGACAGAAAGAAAATGCATTGACTTAGTCAATCTATCAACTATGGCCCAAATAACATCTTTCTTCCTAGGTGTAGTAGGCAAACTAATCACAAAATCCATGGTGATCCTATCCCACTTCCACTCTAGAATAGAGATAGGGTGTAGCAAACCCGATGGAACCAAATGCTCTGCCTTAACTTGTTGACAGGTCAAGCATCTCGACACAAAATCTGCAATGTCCCTCTTCATAGCCGGTCACCAATACTGCATCCTCAAATCCTAGTACATCTTATTACTACCTGGATGCATGGAATATGGACTACTATGGGCTTCCTCTAAGATACTCCTCCTCAAATCTGGAATCTTAGGCACATAAATCTAATCTCTAAAGTACAAGGAATCATCTCTAATCTCAAACTTCTTCTTCTTACCCTCTTTGACTAAACCTTTCCACTTGGCAATATTGTCATCACCCTGCTGTGCATCCTTGATCTGCTGAAGTAGGATAGGTCTCACCATAAGCTCTGCTACAAGAGCACCATCACGAGCCACAGATAATTGAACATTCATCGTATGAAGGGCAACCAAGGACTTCCTGCTGAGTGCATCTGCCACTACATTGGCTCTACCTGGAAGGTAATCAATGGTGAAATCATAGTCCTTAAGTAGATCTAACCATCTATACTTCCTCAGGTTGAGCTCTCTCTGTGTAGGTAGATACTTAAGGCTCTTCTGATCTGTATACAAGCGGCATCTGTCACCGTACAGGTAATGCCTCCAAATCTTCAAGGAAAACACAATGGCTACTAACTCCAAATCATGGGTAGGGTAGTTCTGCTCATGTGGCTTAAGCTATTGAGAAGCATATGCAACTACCCTACCCTCCTGCATAAGCACACAACCGAGACCATTATGCGAAGCATCACTATAAACATCATATGGTCTGCCTGGAGTTGGCTATGTCAAAATTGGAGCCTCAGTAAGCATCACCTTAAGCCTCTCAAAGCTGCTCTGACATCTATCAGTCCACTCAAACTGAACATCCTTACGAAGAAGTCTAGTTAAAGGGGCTACAATAAGGGAAAACCCCTTGACAAACCTCATGTAATACCCAGCCAAACCTAAAAAACTACGGATCTCAGTGACATTCTCAAATGGCTTCCGATCAAGCACTGCCTCAATCTTCTTTGGGTCCACCCGAATACCCCCTGTAGAAACAATATGCCATAAGAAGGCAATCTTGTGAACCCCTACCCCCCCGGATGCATATAGCATAATGCGTATGCAAAAGGATAGAAATGCACGTGATGTGTGAGAGTGGCCACCTGGTTTAATTATTTAAGGGTAAACTAGGAAAACCCTAAGTGACTCCAATTTAATTAACCTAATTACTAGATTAATTACCCAATGGTTAAGGCATGGTGTGCAAACCCGAGATGGATCCCGAGACTATGTCATGCTGATTACTAACATATGAGTGGATGCTTTGCAGGGTGAATGATTTAATTTGATGATTTCGACTTGTCGCTCGGGGTTAGATCCCAAACGTGCCTACGTACTTCCATTTGAATGGAAGATCAAAGTCAACGTAGTTCAATAGGCCTCCTTAGAGGGCTTTGAATGGGATGCATTTGTGCATGCCGTGTGTGTATGCTTTGTGCATTTTGTTTGGGCTCTTTGCCAAAGAATTGGTTGTTTTGGGCATTTGATGCCAAAGTGTTGATTTTAGGCGATTGTCGCAAAAAAAAAAAA
>CANUEP010097463.1:0-32275 GCA_947857235.1 Jatropha podagrica
CCCCCCCCCCCCCCCCCCCCCTCCGCCAGGCTTGGAATCCAAAAAACCTGTGTCAGAGAGGATATCCAAGGTGTACTTTCTTTGATTAAGAACAAGACCATTAGGGGAGCGAGCCACCTCAAGACTAAGAAAGAATTTAAGTTCTCCCAAATCTTTAATCTTGAAAGTAGTATCTAAAAAATGTTTGACTTTGTTGATTTCAATTAAATCTGCTCCAGCTAAGATTATATCATCTACATACACTAAAAGTAATGTGATAGAAGTAGATGTCGCTTTAACAAATAAAGAGTAATCATATTGTGAATGTTTCTAACCCAAAGACTCCAAGGCAACAGAGAGCTTTGAAAACCATTGCCTACTAGCCTGCTTTAAGCCATAAAATGACTTATTAAGTAAACATATTTGGTTGGGTTTAGAAGTAAGACCTTGAGGTAATTCCATATATACCTCCTCACGTAAATCACTATGTAAGAATGTGTTATTACATCTAATTGGTGCAAATACCAAGAACTAAATGAACCTAATTAAGGCCAATAGGAGTCTTACATTAGTGACTTTTGCAACAGGGGAAAATGTATCAATGTAATCTATTCCCTCAGTTTGTGTGTACCCTTTAGCAACTAATCTTGCCTTATAGTGTTTAATTGACCCATCAGCCTTTCTTTTAATCTTGAATAACCACTTATAACTAATTGGTTATTTCCCTTGAGGCAAATCTATCACAGTCCAGGTATTATTTTGTTCAAGAGCCAAAAGTTTAGTTTTCATTACTTCTCTCCAACAATCAAACTTAACTGCTTATTTATACATTGTGGGTTTTTTATCAATGGTAATATTCAGAGTATAAGCCAAATAACTAGGGTCAATTTAGAATAAGAAATGGTAGAAGAAAAAGGATCAGAAATACCTTTTAATTGCTTGAAGGACTGAGAGGAATCTGCAGCAGAAGAGAGACCACAAGGATAATCCTGTAGGTAAGTTGGAGGTCTTTTGGTTCTATTTGATTACCTCAAAATAAGTAAAATAGGAGTGGAGGAAACAGGTGGAGGATTGATGGGAATGATTGGTTGAGTTGAAGCATTAGGATGAGGATAAGAAAGCTCTAAATTTGGTACAGTAGAGTTAGTAGGCAAAGGAACAGATGCATGAGAATTTGAAGCATGCAATGGAAAAATGGTCTCATAAAATGAAATATTTTTTGAAAAGAAAATGGTGCGGGTTTGAAGATCAAGAAGTAAAAAACCTTTGGTACTAGGTTTGAATCCTAAAAAAATACATTTTCTTGCTCTAGGGTCCAATTTTGATCTGTTTGTAGGAAGTGTATTGGCAAAGCAAAGTGAGCCAAACACTTTAAGATCACCAAAAGAGGGAACGACTTTATAAAGTAGCTGAAATGGAGAATTGTTTTTTAGAAGAGGTGTGGGTAGTCTATTGATCAAATATACAGCATGTATAACAATATAAGACCAACAGATTTTGGACAGGTTGGACTGAAATAACAAAGCCCTTGCCACATTCAAAATATGTTAGTGTTTGTGCTCCACAGTTCCATTTTGTTGTGGAGTAGCAACACATGAGGTTTGGTGATAGGTGCCTTTTGAACCATAAAATATATAAAACTGATGGCCATTATCATTCCTAACAGTTTTGATTGTAGTGTTAAATTGGGTCTCAACTAAATGGAAAAAGATTGAAGAGATGATCTAGCCTGTCATTTATTTTGTAAATGATACAACCATGTATGTCTAGTGTAATCATCTACTAAGGTTAAGAAACATTTGTGATTATGAATGGAAGGGGTAGAAAAAGGACCCCATATATCAACATGTATGAGATCAAAAGCATTAGTAGAAACTGAGTTGCTTATAGAAAATGGCAAAGCCTTTTGTTTTGCAAAGTGACAGATATCACAACATTCATTTGCATTGTACAAAATATTAGAATCTAAGCTTTGTAAAGCTTTTATTCTAGCAAGAGAAGGATGGCCTGATCTGAAGTGACAAAGGTCAAAAGATGAATTTGTTGTTGCTGTCATTAGTTTGGAAGAGAAAGTGGTTATTACATTATTGGAATGAGCAGGAATAAGCAGATATAGTTCCTCCTTTACTTTAGCTATACTAATCAGTCTCCAAGTGTTCAAGTTCTATATATTACAATAGTGAGCATAAAAGGAGAAACAACAAAAAATAACTTTGGTGAGTTTGGAAACAGAAAGCAAGTTAAAGGTAAACTGAGGTATGTAAAGAACGTCATGGAGAATTAAAAATTTTGATGTAGTGACAATACCAAAAATTAAGGCATGCACTCTAGTTCCATTAGGTAAGATGAATGGTATTGGTTTTATATGGCGATAAGTAGTGAAAAGTTTGAGATTAAAGGCAATGTGGTCAGTTGCACTTGTATCAACCACACACTGATCCACAACAGCACAACAAGCAAGAACAAAATGATTACTTGATATGTTCTCTAGTGCAGCAGAAGAAACCAGATTTGTGATTGAATATTTACCGATTTAGTTAGGTATACTACAGGAAAATCAGGTGTTACTGTGAGTTGGTAAAACCTGGATTCTCCACACGCATTATTTCCAACAAGTTAAGCAAATGGCTCTACTGATCTGAGGTCAATGCCACATTTGCGCTCAATCCCAAGGCTTCTTGATTTGCAAATTCACTAAATAACCATTGTCTCGAGATGCAGGGGAGAAATTTGCAGTATTAGTAACATTATTTGCAGAGACTGTATGAAGCTTCTGTTTATAGCCATAACCAGGTGGAAACTCATGCTTCCTGTAACAGGTATCAATTGTGTGTCTAGATTGGCCATAGTAGGTGCAAAACCTATTATCAGCAGTAGATCCTTTATAATTAAACCTTTGAGATGTTGTTTTGGCTTAGCAAAGCTTTTAGCATCAGTAGAAAATCTCTTATTTACAAATGCTTTGGCTTCTAGTAGAGCTGAGTCATGGATACTATGAAGAGAGCCATAGTTAATCTGTCTTTCTTGTTGCAAAATGAGAGAAAAAAACCTTATTTATTGCTGGGAGAGGGTCAAGTAACAAAATCTGTGATTTAACTGTGTTGAATTGATCATTCAAACCTTTGAGAAATCTAACAACATGATCATTCTCTTGATATCGCTTAATTCTGTTCACAATTCCAAAAGTACAAGGATTCTGACATGTACAAACAATTAGAGCTCTAAAATTAAGAAGTTCGTCCCATAAGATTTTCAGTTCTGTGAAATACTCAGTAACTGACTTCTCTCCTTATTTAAGAGCATAAATCTCCTCTTGTAAGTCAGAAATTCTAACAATATCTCCCTGTGAAACCTTTCTTTGAGATTGTTCCTAACCTCAACAGTTTTGTCTAACCACAAGACACTTTGTGTAAGTGAAGGCGATAAAGAATGGACAAGTCAAGAGAGTGCTATAGTATTACATCATTCCCAAATAGGATAAAGCGGATCTCCTACAGCAGGTATTGTAAGAGTTCCATTAATGAATTTCAATTTGTTCTTAGAAAGAAGCGCCATCTTCATAGCGCGAGACCAGGTATGATAATTTGCTCCTGTCAAAATCGATGAAACCAGAACAAGAAATGGATTCTCATTTGGGTGTAGATAAAAGTGATGCGTTGGATCTTGTGTTGGATGCAAAGTTGGAGCCGTCATCGAGTGAATCAATCAAATGAAATCAAATTGATAGAGAAAATCTCTTAATTTGTAGAGATATCAAAGTTAACCAAGAAAAATTTGTGAAATAGCTAACTAGATGGTGTTTGGCAAGCGAGAAAGAGAAAGAAAATCAAAGGAAGCAGAAGAAAATTATAGAAATTGCTCTGATACCATGTGAAGTTTCAGAGAAAAGAAGAAACTGAATTTGGTTATATGTATTGATTAACCAAAAAGAATAAATACACTGATGTTTATTTACAACTATATATCACATACATTATAAACTACTGCTAACTAATTTGCTTAGCTGCACAATTGGTTGCAACAAATTAATTTCCTCTAATTGACTTTGGTGCCCTTGTTCTCTTTTGATTGTTGATTTGGTTTATTATCTAGTAAAAATTCATATTTTTGTGTTTGGAACAAAAAAATGTAGATTTTAATTCTAGAAATTGAATATAACTACACTAAGAGCTTGTTTGAAATAAATGAATTTCATAAAATTTTGTGAAATTCATTTAGAAAGCCATATTTTTGCATTTGAAATGGAAAAAAAATATATTTCGATTATAGGAATTCAATTCCATGAAATTGAATATAACTATACTAAATTCTACAAAAATTGATGGAATTTCCAAATGAATTCCATAAAATTAAACACTCTAATTTTTTGTGACAAAACCACCCTCTTCTTCTACAAATTTAATTTTTTAATTTTTTTTTACTTATTTAACTTATTTATTTTATCAAACTTGATCATAATAATAAACCATTAAATTTTATTTGACAAAACTATTCCTCTATAAATTGAAGTGTTTCCTTTCTTTTCCTTTATTTTTTTTAGATTATATAATTATTAGTGCGAAACTACAGTTTTTATCCTATGCATTAATGTTTCTAATAATAATAATAACTTTTTCAAATATTTTTGTAGTTTTTAAATTAATTAATTAAATGAAGAAGATATTTTACACATTTTTATTCTTAAGAGGAGATTTTTTATACAAATTAAAGATGACTATTATAATAAATGTTATAATTATTTTATATATTATACTTATATTTATATTTATATAATTAATTAATTAGCTAAGGTGAAATGTGAGTGTATTATTTTTATGAATTTTATTATGTATATCTTAGTAAAAAACAAAAAGTTATGATATTGTATATAATAAATACAAATTGGTTTTTATTATTTATTTTTATTAGATTATAATGTTAAAGGTATTTTAGAAAATAAATACAAATAAATTTTTATTTAAAAATTTATTCCAAATATGATTTTGTAGAATTCAATTAAATTTCTTATTTTGAATTGTAGCATACCAAATATGACAAATTTATTTACATATTAATTCTAAAACTATTATTCATTTATTTCAAAAAAATCGTAAATTTTATGAAAATTGATGAAATTTCCAAATGAATTCCACAAAACTACCCTCTTCTTTTATAAATTTAATTTTTTAATTTTTTTACTTATTTAACTTATTTATTTTATTAAACTTAATTATAGTAATAAACCATTAAATTTTATTTGATAAAACTACCCCTCTATAAATTGAAGTATTTCCTTTCTTTCTCCTTATTTTATCTTTTTTCATTTTAGACTCCATAGTTATTATTAGAAAATTATAATTTTTGTCCTATGTATTACTGTTTTCTAGTATAATTAACAAAAATAACAAAATTTTTAAATATTTTTATAGTTTCTAAGTTAATTAATAAATGAAAAAGACATTTCACATATTTTTTTAACGAATCATTTTATATAAATTAAAGACAATTATTTTGATGAATGTTATAATTATTTTATATATTATATTTATATTTATATTTATATAATTAATTAATTAATTAGCTAAGATGGAATGTTAGTGTATTTATTTATATAACATTTATTATTTGTATTTCAGTAAAAAATAAGCTATGATATTTTATATAATAAATATAAATTGGTGTGTATTATTTTTTTATTAGATTATTATATAAGGATATTTTAGAAAATAAATATAAATAAAATTTATTTACAAATGAATTCTACAACTATCATTTATTTATTTCAAGCGGGCCAAAAAAGTACATTGAAAAGAACTATAATGTTTGAATTTGAGATATGTTTTTGTAATGTTTAGAATTAAACAATTTACTTTTAAATTATTTATTGAAAATATTAAAAATAGAATTATGAGTTATAATATTAAATATTAATGAATTGTGTTTTTAAATTCTAAATATTAAAAAAAAACAATAATTAAAAAAATGAAGAATAAATTTAAAATGCTATTGTATAATTTTACATTTATTTCAATTTTTATGTATTTGTAGTTAGTGATAAAACCAAAAATAAAAATAAACTAATTTTTTAAAAATCCTAAAATTAAATAAAAATATAAATATAAATTAATGATAAAAATTAAAGTTGTTTATGATATCTTCTTTTAGTTTATTGCATATAGACAAGAGATATAGCCATTCATTGCCTCAACTCTTGGACCTTTAAATATAAATTGCTCACAGTCCTGTAAAAACGGACCAAAGCCTGTGGATGACTTGTGATGTTTTTTAAGTCTGAACAAGAGAATTGAGGGTCTTTTTCAAAAAACGCTTTTACCATGTCTATTTTTATTAAAGCGGAGTGGGCCCAAGCATTAGAGTCTCAAACTATCCATGGTGGGCACCAATCTCATATACCTAAGCAAATAGTTGGTTTGGTTCAAACCAAACTGAACTAAAGCTACAAAATATAAATCGAAAGTTCTTTACAACAAACCAAACTAGACCGAAGTGTGCATATGAAACTGAATCAACCAAATTAAACCAGTCAGTTGGTCTATTTTCATTAATTTTTTACGATTTTGGTTTGGTTTTAGGCCAATCGACCATTTTTTGTGTAACCGAGCAATATACTTGGTTCAAACCGAATGAATTGAGCAACCGAATCTCTTCTCGGCATCTGACCGAACTGAACCAAAAAGAGTTGGTTCGACTTGGTTCAATTCAGTCAGTAGTTTTGCTCAGTCCTAGTCTTACATGTCCAAATCCAATTGTCCATTACACATTCTAGGACTTTCCTTTTGGTTTGAGCAAAAAATTTGATTTTAATTCTAAAAATTTTAACTTTCTAATTTAAAATATTGAAAAGTTCTTCCAAACATTTGTATACTCAGAAGTTTGAAAGAAGAAAAAAAAAACTTAAAAATCTTTCGAAACAATATCTATAGGTTATTCACACATCGTAGCATGATGAATACAAGTGCATACTTTCATGATGGCTTTGCAGAACCAGAAGTAAAATTTGACATCCATTCACGTTTTTTGGCCGAATGCATAAGTTCTCCGTTGAACTTTTCTCAAATTATTATTTGTGCCTTTCAACTTTACAAGGGACTGTTTCTGCCCCGTAAGTTGCATTTTTTTATAGCTTTTGCTTTTGTGCTCTTTCTCTATAATCAAAATCAAATCAATCTTTTTAAATTGTTATATGATTAACAAAATCAAAACTACTAACACAGGTTTGTATAATTTCTTTTTTCAATTTTTATTTTTTTCTTGATCTGTTTTTAAATATTGGTAATCTCTATATTGTGTTGTTGATATTATAAGAGATCTTTTATCTCATATTTAGCATTGATTTCATCAAAGAAAACCATTTTTTATTTCAAGTTTTAAATTTATTTCTGTTTTTGTATTTTTGAATCTGATTTTGTTTTATTTTTATGTTCTTATGTTTTTTTTTTTTTTCAAATTTCAGAAAAAAACAACGGAATTCAAATTTTTGAGAGAAAAAGATTTCTATAAGATGGAGGTGTTGAGATTTTTTTATTTTGCTCTTTTAGGATTTTGATTTATGGCAAATAGTTCAGATTTTTCTTTTCATTTAATTTTTTCATTTTTCTCTTTTTTTTTTCTTTCTTGTACATATGAAAATTAATATGGCGAATAAATTGATGATAAATCAGCTACTTATAACACGTCACCTCGAATGTATTTCACCCAATATCTTCAATTTACTCAGGGGCACAAGAACTACCAAAAAAAAAAAAAAACAACTTAAGGGATAAGAATAGTCCCCCATAAAGTTGAAGGCATAAATGACAATTTGAGCATAATTCATGAGAAAAATTATGTATTCGGCCTTTTATTTTTTTTTAGATAGCCATCTATTTGAAACATGATTATTAAATATGCTAACATTTTTAAAATTCAGTTATCCATTAATTTACAAAATATTCCATGAAAAAGTTGATTAGAAAAACAAATGCTTGATATTATATGGAGTAATGAAGATTAATCAAATATAGATTATAGTCCCATGAACCACTGCAGTATTAATAATATCGAATAATATATAGATGTTCATTGGTTGAAGTAATTTATTTTAAAATTCACACAAATTGAAATTAGTAGTCATCTTTGGGTAATTTTAAAGTCACCTTCTCTCTAATATTATTTTTAAAATATTTGCTATCAATTTCATCAACTCTTATTATGAATTGGTCAATCGGTAGGCTGAATTCAATCAGTTCCCTTCCTCTTTTAGAAAAAAGGGGATTCATCATCCGTCAGATCAATGGAAAAAGAAAAATTGGTTCAATCAGATTGTGACTCGAACCTGTAACATTTAATAATAGAATGAAAATTTCCCCTCTTTCTATTAAATTAGTGTGTTCGTGATCTCAACTATCGCTGGAGAAACTCAAAGCAAGTATGCAAGGTCGTAGCCTAGAGGCTTCTCACATGCCGACTCATCTTCTTCAATTTTGATACTGGCTAGCCCATAAGAAAATATCAAGGCCAGGTCCTTCCATTCGGTTGAGCACCTTAGAAAGCAACAATTCCAAAGATTAGTTTGATCTGAGCTAGCCTCCCCCAAGTCCTTGAATCCCTTACGGTCCCCGACTAGACTAACTTATATATAAATAGCTTTCCAACCATATATTATGAGTCAAAATCAAGGGTTAATTTAGGCTTTAAACTCTGAGTACAAAGTCATTGCACACTAAAAGCATTCAAAAAATAATCTCTCTCCACTCTTTTGATCATATCTTGTGTTAAAAATTGCGATTTTAGATGATTCAAGTTGGATTAGAAACTAGAAATTTAGATCTTTTCATCAGTATATTATAGATCAAAATCAAAGTTGAAACAGGTCTTAAACCATTCAAATCAAAAAGTCAAATCAAACTAGTTTTGCTGACCAACCAAGGGTCCGATTGTCGGCTAGGAGCCTATGCCGCCCCCCACTCTCAGCCAGCTAGTCTTGGCCGCTGTTCATGCTGGCTGATCCTGGCCAACCCTGGATGGTCCTTGGTTGAAAATTCGACTGAAAACACCATTATTGCAAACCATTTTCACCCAAAAGCACTCCAATCCCACGTTGTCTTGCACTCTTGAAACAGAGTTATTCTTTTATGTTATTTTTACCATTTTAATCAAGTTAAAACTTTATCTCTATTAATAGTATTTTTTTTAATACCAAGTCTTAAATTGTGTAACATTTATCATAGATTTTAATTAAATTTTTTTCACAGTTATATTTATTATTTTTTCTTCGAATTCGGATGATTAAATAATTAATTTTCTTTTTTTTTATTATTATTTTTTTATATAATAGATGGCGGCTAACTGTATTGAATAACTAGCAGCTAACTGGTAATAGAACAATTAACAGCTCTAACTGCTACTACACCAGGTCATCAGCAAACTACAAAAACAGCAGAAACCAACAACTATACCAAATACTGTCGTTCGCATCGTCCGGCAACTTCAGGTGCAATCTCCGCTTAGAAAACGACAAATAGTTTACAGAAAAAAGTCTATTGAAGTAACTATTTCTTTCTCCCTTCAAATCTTTAGAGGCCGGCTCTGTAAAAGAAGATGGAGACGATCAACGAAATCAGAGAAATCGAAGAGAAAAATCCAAACCCCAAGAAGTCTTCAAACAATAGTTCGACTCCAAACCAAAACCCAAACCCAGAACCGGATCC
This sequence comes from Jatropha podagrica, assembly GCA_947857235.1. Taxonomy (NCBI): domain Eukaryota; kingdom Viridiplantae; phylum Streptophyta; class Magnoliopsida; order Malpighiales; family Euphorbiaceae; genus Jatropha; species Jatropha podagrica. The sequence continues at coordinate 9,669 of CANUEP010097463.1, forward strand.
GAAACCTAATCCAAAATCGAGAACGGTGAGGACAAAGGTGCCAGAGGTGGAGATCCATCTGTACCGACAAGGTAAGGGTCCGATCGAAGTGTTTAAGTCGAGCTTGGGAGGATGGGACCAAGACCAGCTGGAGGTCCGGGATATATTAGAAAAATACGGTTTCAAGTCGGTTTACGCTTTCAATCTGAATTCTGGCCGGGCCGCCCCGATCAGGTTTAATCCAAGGAATGGAAGGTCTTTGCTTGGGTATAGAGATGGATCCGTTATTTGCATTGATGGAGAGCCAAAGGTATAACCATAAATGTTAGAATTTCAATACAGTTTCTTTTGCTTTTTTAAATTGATTTATGAGACTTAAATTCAGTTCAGTTTCTGCTTGGTTTGTGGGAAAGTGAAAAAAATTAATTAGCTGATTAGATATATGTATTCATTAAGGGTGTGCTGATTTCATTCATAAAAGCCACTCTGTTAGATGCCTAATGTGCAAAGATAGAAAAAGAATACAAAAAGACTTAATTTAAAATCTCTTATAATCAGCCATAGAAACTAATCTGTCAACAAACGATAAGTTTAGAGCAGAAACAGAAACAAGAATTTGGTGCTAATAACTAATACTCATTATTCCTGCAAAGCCTAGCAAAAAATTGCAGTCTGGTGAGGTTCTTTTTATGGAAATAATTCTGTCTTAGTTTTTAATAATTATCCAAAACGTGGTATTATGATAAGTTCTGATGTAGCCTTTGATTATCGTTAATTTGTTATGTTCCAATCTTCAACTCGTTTGCAGAGTTTTTCCCTGACAAGTGGTAGATGGTACATAATCAATAGGAGATGTGCTTGCATAATAAACACAAAAGTTTGGTAGTTTTTCCCCGCCGTTTCACTTGTTTTTAAAATTGTTTTAACCTGTTTAGGATTACCAATCAGGTCATGAAGCTATACATGTTAGCTTTTGGATATCAGTTTTGGGAGTTCTTATACTGACGGCTTTTACAGTAAACTTCTTTTTTTTTTTTTCCTGTTAAAGCAGTGAATTTGATATTCATTGGAGGATAAACCAGATTTGGAACATGCATAGTAGAGTTCATAACCATTATTTATTCTACTGGACTGCTAGTTCACTAGACTAAGATTAAGAATCTCACCGGTTGGGTTGCTTTTTGTATAAGATATGAACCAGAGGAATGTTTTTAAAAATGGATGAATGCTACACATCACATGAACTCGGAAATTTCTCTCCTGTCCACTGGAAATATAAAAATTATTTAGACTCTTTTTTATTTTTCTTTGCATGAATAGACTAGTTTGGTGCTCGCTCGGGCACACACTCACACTTTTATTGACCTCTTTTTAAAATAAATTTGGAATTTACATCTCTCTCTTTGAAGTTTGTCTTTAACACCAATTTTTACATATGACCAATGAAGTTTACTCTGATCAAGTAATTCTTAGAGATCACTGTAGACCTCCCAATGTTTCTTCAACTTTTCTATCCCACTCTGTGTTCTATTAGCATTTTTTCCGTATCCCTGCTTTCATAAGGCTTTGCATTTGCCAAAAATTTACTTAAATGTTGAAGTCCCATTTATCTGACACGGTAACTATGCAATTGCAGGATTCCTTGGTCAAACCTGTCACAAAGATCTTGTTCGGTGTAGCAGTTATAACTCTTTTGATAACAATGGTGGTGAAAGAACCACCAGAATGGATCAGAAGGTCAAATTTCTTTGGTGGAAGCTACTCCCCATGGATCCTTGCTTGTGCAGTTATTGTTTTTACTCGCATGAGGAAGAGAACGAAGGACTACCTAAAGAACCACGGCTGGTAATTGGTAAACACATAACGATGGTCTTTTTTTTTTCCTTCTTTTTTGTCCTTTCCCTTTGAGCATGGTGTGGCGTGGAGGAGGATGAATTGCCTCTTGGACTATAACAATATACTCTAAGCGGTTGCTTCTGTTTGGTTTAATTGGATGTCGATTGAAGACTTCATTAAATTACATCATAAATAATATAGAGAGAAAATTTGAAGATGAAATACATTAATTTTGACTGTGTCATCGATTTACAATCAATTACACGGATTTTATTGAATTTACTTCACCACAAACTGTTTTTGAAAGCTGATTAAAGCGAAATTGAGCCTGGAAGGAGTCCCTTTATTCCCCCCACAATTTTTTGCTTTTTGACAGTTTGATAATTTTGGTACAGGAAAAATGGTGAGATTGTCTTTCTTTCTTTTCTTTTCTTTTCCTTTTTTTTTTTTTTCCGGAGAGCAGAGAAGCTTTGTTAACCGGAAAAAAGAAAAGAAAGTCAAATCATGATCAATTAGAGCTTCTACACTACTGGGATTGTCCCAAACCCAATAAGCTGGTATAACAATTAAACCTTAACAGCCAAAGCAGGCTAGTCTTATTTACTTGCCTTCTAATCCAAGCCAAAAGAACATTACATAATTGGCTAAGAGAAGTTCCACAATCTTCTATGATAAGGCCCCACTCTGAGAAATCCATTTTGTTGCCAGTAATAGCTTGGCATGACCCCATTGTCTATATTAAAGTCATCGTAAGAACTCTCTTAAATAGAAGGCTTCTGCCATCTTTAGAGCTACATTGCAATTGAAACATCCAGAAATTGCTGTCACAAATATTCCTTACAATTCTTCATGTCCGAAGCTAGCACTATTTGCAGCAACAGATGCATCGATATTCAAACCACCTAAATGGACCTGACGAGCAACAATGGACATCTTTTCTGTGCAGTTTTCCATTTCACGTAAGGGCCCACAAGCAGATGTAACTTTGTCATGGAGGGACATCAGTGCAATGCCAAACAAGAACGTTTTGATAATTTTACAAATTCCATGCAACAAGGGAGAACTTTGTAAGTTTAGACTATCCAGACAATGAAGCAAAGAGAGAACATAGGCTCTGAAAGAGTCTCCATTCACAGTAGCAAATTGGATACCACTCAACTCAACAAAGATAAGCTCTAGTAAAGACTCAAACCCAGGGACAATTTGAGATGAAGCATGAAAATCATTATCCCGTGGAATCCAAGGATCGGACCAGACGTTTATTGAAACTCCATTACCAATTCTCCATCTATAGCCATTACGAAACACATTCTTTGAAAACATAAGACTGAATAAAAAAACTTGGATTTTGCCCAGTTAAGCCTCCAAAGAAAATTCATATTTGGGAAATATCTTAAATAACATTATATCCATTATTACTCCCTCTGAACCATCTACATAGACAAAGTTTTTATTTTCAGCATTTTAATTATATAGACAAAATCACTTAATTTGGACTATAGCCAAAGTACAAAATCTAAATTACCTTAATTTGTTTTGTTTAGAATACCAACTTTTAGAAAAACAAAAAAGTGATAGACAAAGTTCAAATATTGCATTGGATATAATTGAATTATCAATGCATAGCCATATTATTTTTCTCTCTCCATTTCAAGCTAAATTACATGTAGTTTTGATATTTTGTGAGCATGTTTTATGACAAATTAATCATGTAAAAAAATTGTGAAAAAATAAGCTTGGGTAATATAAGTGGGGCAAAAAAGATTGTTTACCAAATCTTTTTTGGCAAGAAAAATTCAACTCTTGTCTTTTCGTTCTCTTCCTTGATAGTAGTTTAATTGCATTCAAGTGTGGCCTAATGTCCCCTTTTTTCAACATTTTGTGCATAGTTGTAAAGATACACTAAAATCATGTGCCAGTGATCTTTGGTTCATTCATTGTCTAACTGGTATTTCTTTAATTTTGTCTATTGAAATTATAACATACATGCTTATTAACTCTGTTCCAAGGACATTTCGTCCCATTTATAACTAATGCATCATTCTTTGAAATATGATAAATTTTGTAAATTGATATTTTTAAAATAAATAATATCTACGCAACTTTCATGATAGAGCACGAATTTTAACACTTCTATTTTTTCAATAAATCTTTTGTATCTTCTATCATATTCTTTTTTTTCTGCTCCCTTTTTCGTATTAATAATTATGCCAGAAGAGCATTGTGTGAATTCAAACTCTTCATTATTATTCAGTGATTATGTGCTTTCTTCTATATTTAAATCGATTTCTATATTTAAATCGATTAAGTCCAAGGGACCAATAGTCAAAGTAAGCACACTTTCTAAAATTATGGGCGAATCAAGAGTTTACAGATTCAGATCAAAGGGATGTGATATGTTTGTAGTAAATGAAAATTTTGAATTTTTTTGTTGCAATTCGTGTGCAAGTTCTTAGATATAAATTGACATTATTTATAAACGGGTATTTAGAAAGAATTTGAAGAGACAATTGATGCTCTAAAAAATTTTGGCTCCAATATCAAATTTGCACATACTTCCTTTACTAAGTGTCTACATTTTTTTAAATGAAAATTAAACTTTCATTTCCCATCAAAATTGTTACACTAAAAATGAGATGGCCAAATTTAAAATTTTGAATAAGATGTAAAAGTTTGTGTTAATTAAAAGAAATGGGTTGGATTTTGCTACAATTCATCCTTTTATTTTGGGTATAGGTCATTAATTGTGTTTATAGGAATATATTGACATGACATATTTGACTTTCAAAAAAAATAAATAAATTAATGCACTTGTGGGGAGGGGGGGGGGGGGGGGGGGGGTGGTGGGGGGGGGGAGAGGAGGGGGCAAAATAGGAAAGATTTGGCAAAAAATTATAATTTAAGTAATTACTTTATCCTTGTGCAAAGTTAATTATGTTTATATAAATGAATCGGAGAGAGTATTTGCTAAAAAGAACACAATGGGCCAAAAAGCAAGTGAAAAACCATCAAAATCAAGTTTAAAATGATGAAAACTGAGAGAAACCGTTTTTAACTTTAGTTAAACTAAATCTATTTGATTTGTACCAAACCAGATAAAAGCCAATTGAAAGAGAAGAGACTAAACAAACGAAAGACAATTATCCTCTCCTCTCTTGATCACATGGTGGCTCCCCTCTTCTTTTCATTTCATTTTCAGCTAGTCAAATTTTCACGATGCGCCTCTGGTCACCAGATTATTTTCCAGTGTGAATACATATTTTTACACTCTCATTTTATAGAAATTCAATTACAAAAGGTGTGGTCCAAACTGTAGTGAATTGGTTAAAAATAAAAAAATAACCTAGAAATCAAAAGTGATTTTTATAAACTCTTTTAACCATAACTCTTTCCACAGATGGAATACTAGTATAATCTTAGTACTATTGCAAACTAGACAAAAAGAAATTTTCAAGTGCATATAACATGTTGAAAACCAAGTGAAAACCAAGTGAAACGAATCATGAAGCAAGCACAAAATCATTAAAAATCATTGTAAATCAAAAGAGCCCCAAAATGAGCTCTCTCCAAACAGTCATATGGGCTTTTCCTTATTTTACATGGTCAAATATATTAGACTATAAAAAATATATTCGAGCACATTCATTGATGCATAGACTTAGGGGAGTAATTTTCAATGCATGAATTAGGGCTGGATGTGGGTTGGGTTGGGTCGGATTTATTGATTTAAAGCACATGACTCGTATGTGCGGGTCAATTACTTTTTGGATCCAATTCAACCCATTAAATGCGTGAACCTGCGGGTTATAAATGGATTAGGTTGGGTACGAGTTCAACGTGAACATACGGATCAAATAAATGATAACAATAAAAATATTTTTTAAAAAAATACAACTCTTAAAGACAATTATTAAAAAAATTAAATATACTTAAAGACTTAATTATATAAAAATTTTCAAAAACTATAAATATATTTCAATGACAATATTGAAATTAATTTTCTTAACATGATCATTATCATCATCATCATCATAATCAACAATGAAAAATTAAATTTTCTAATAAAAAAGACTACCAATAAAATTATAAATACTTAATAACATAATTATATAATATGCTTTAAAGCACAATACTTCAATAGGAAAGGTAATATCTACTAAATAGGTAAATAATTTAGCATTTATATTCAAAATTGCAAATAAAATCAAATTAACTAAATAATACATAGGGTTGGGTCGAGTCTACGAGTACCCGTGACTCAAACCAACATATGAATTATAAAGATGACCCGCCCAACCCAACTCATTATATTTTTAAACCTATCAGGTTAGGTTGGATTGAATCACTCGAGTTGGTTCGGATTATAATAAATCATGTGCAATCCTAACATGAATATTATATGCTCAAATATGTTTGAGCATACTCATTGATGCATAGACTAGATTAATTTTCGATATATAAATATTTTATGTGATTAATTTATTAATTTTATCATTATCAAAATAGAGGAGATTAATTGTTGGCTCGAGATTTACACTCTTTAATTTTGATGACTAACAAAATAATAAATTAAATTTATTATTATGTATGTGTGACTAAGTCTTTATGCATGAACGTTAAAGTTGATCAAATCATACATTGAATAATCAAATTAATACTTCAGTGAAGATTAAACATGAAAACACCTTGAAAAATAAAAACATATTAATTAGTGTAGTATTTTTCAGGATTAATAATTCAATATTAAAATAGAAAAAAAAAGTTATGCCAATTTAAGCTACATCTACATTTTATTTCACAAATTATATCTTCAAAATTTTAAAAATCCTATTTGTGATCTAAAAGAGTTTTTGGGGAAATAAAAAACTCCAATTTTAGCATTGGGCTTCTCAAATACTATACCCATTGTCTATTTATACTAAGTAAATAGCCTTCTTCCCACTTTTCTAAATACGCCGCTAAAAAACTCCCTTTCTTCTATTCCTTCTTACATTAGCCTACTTTTTTTTATGAGCAAAAATAATTTTCAATAAATCATATTTTTGAAAAAAAATAAAAATAATCACAATAATTAAAGATGAGCAGAAGAATACCTCTTTGGAGAAAAAACAAGTTGCAATCTTACACTTGAAGCTACAAGCTCTTATTTCTACATCTTTTTGTATCCACTCATCATCAACGTGAGTGGCTACTGAAGTCGTTCACATATAAATACATACTCCAAAACAAACGGTATTTTCTTGTGGTTACTTATGCAGAGATATTTCAAGTAGAGTTTACTGAGAATAATTAACGTGAAATAAGATATTAACATTAATTATTCTGTCTTTTTACTTGGGGAGTTAACTAAAAAAATCATAGTATAATCTTAGGATAAATGGAGTGTGTGACCTAACAAGAAAGATAAAATTGAGGGGTATTATATTAAGTCAACACCTGACTAACATAACACTTCAACTCCATATCTTACCATATACTCCAAACTACAGGTTTCCACTAGATCAAGTATTTCTAATCCCTCAAGAATAAAGATAGTAAAGAACAATGATAGTAAAGAACAATGATATAATCCCTCACTTATACAATGTACTCATAATTATATCAAACTCATTTATGATATAATCGTTTGGGCTATGAGTTATAAATCATAGGTGAAACATCGGTCGGTTTTTCTTTGACTACTGATGACAATCCATATAGACTTGACTGCTTTCTTAAATATACTCTATCAGACGGAATGAATCATCACTGTAGAATAACACGCTAAAGTAGTAAACATCAAGGCTCCACTTCATAACATACTGTTAAGTTACCAAAATGTATATATATGGATTTATAAATCCTAAGGCTTACACAGTGAGGAAGTGGGGATCCATTCAATCACTCCTATAATGGCCATGAAATAGCACATAAACACAAATTTATATGTTATGGTGTAGCTCCTGCTCAGGACATGTCATGCTAAAAAACCATATGAATTTATAATTAAATACTCTACATGAATACTTAATTTGTTAATTTTAAAATGAATGCCCATATGATATTTTCTTAAAAAAAATTTCAATTCGACTACAAACAAGATTCATGAAAGTGGATAAACTCCAAGTTTGACTAATCAAATTTGTCTCATCTTAACCATTTGGTAAGGCGACATAAATATTCAATTCTTTTGCTTTCAAATTAGCAATAAGACATGAATTTGCACTCTCACTAAATGCTCAATATTAAGAATATAGTCTCATCCTACTCGCTTACCTAGCGATAGGGTGATTACCTATGTGAGAATCCTGATCTCAAAAAATCTAGTGATATTTATTTGAAAAATAAACATATACATACATATAAATAATAATATAAAATTACGCAAATAATAAGAAAAATGTCAACTGTCATTATTAATTGCATAATGCAAAGATGTCCAAACAACAAGTATATCAAAACTTAAACAATCATAAACTTTTGATGTGTTTCAAAAATTAGTCCATAGTAATTGGTTTAGAGAAAGGATCTGCAAGCATATCACGACTAGGAATATGCTTAAAGAATATTTGACCCTGCGCAATGATATCTCAAATGAAATGATATATGGTGTCAATATGTTTTGACTTTCCATGATACTTTAGATCCTTAGTGAGAAAGTCGCGTGGTTTTCCAAAAAGTGATTTGGAAAGAACCTAATCGAAGGAGCTTGATTAATTTTATTTAATAAAAATTATTTTCTTTTATTAAACCCGTTTAATTCTCGAAAACTGGTCCTCTTACTTCGGTAAGATTTTTATTGATTTTGGAGTCACCACCTTTATTAGGGAAAATCCTCGAATTAGTTGATTCTTTGGAATTGGTTAATTCGGTTTTAAACTAGAGATGGGTTTGAGAGTTAGGTATGAAATTGAAAGGTGATAGCCACCCATTTTGCTGGGTTAAACCAGCCTCCTCCTTATCCAAATATTCAAAATTGGTAATAATGCAATTAACTAAAATTAATATGACGATTTTGATGTAATTTTTGGAAAACATGCCATTCAAACGAGTTATTGCCAGCATAATAAACATGAAACATAAATTATTCACAGGAAAAAGGGAGGAGAATATGGTACCAAACCATCCTAATTAATACAATCTACCCTCACCCTTCCAAAATTTTTTCAAATCCAATCTCTTTAATAAGATCCATTAAGACTTGTTACATTTTGTAATAATAACTAATAAAACACAATAAGGAACAATCATCAAACAAATAACATTTACACAAAGGCAAACAATATTTGTAGGGTAATAGAACATACATTCCGAACCACTCACACTCACACATTCATAAGATAATAACATGATGCATGTGAGAGGTACAAGATGTATAAATAAAGGGGTTAGCACAATAATAATTATAAAGACATTAAATTAAAGAGCATGAAATTACATGACAGAAAAGTAAAGTGCTTATAATTTAAATGACATTAATTAGAGGATAATAAATTAAAGGTTAATCAAGATTTAAGCTCATGATCTTGATGTTCATGAAAAATGTTGAACAAATTCATCAATCGCAGTTCTCAACCTTGTTTTAATATTTATTTAATCCATTTATGATCAAATATGCGTCCCAAATCCTTTAGGATCGGAGCTAGGCCACTAGATCTCTGAATTGGGATATTTATTGAGTTTTTATACATTCAGAGCCTTTGAATCGAAGGGCCTCGCTCCACAGAGAGCTACAAGCTTATAGCACGAGCTACAAGGTTATGGCGCATGCCACACGTAGTGACGTAGGGCCTTTCGCAGATAAAAAAATCTTCTAGCATAAACTGCGCAAATACCTTATCGAGGTATTTATACTGTTTTTTTTTTTGTACTCAAGCTTAGGACCTTTGATACATTCTATCATCCTTGTTAACATATAATAATAAATTATTATTATTCTCCCTAAAATAACCCTAAATAAGAAATCAGGACTCAGAATTTTAATCCAATACGAACTGCTCGGACTCCAATATATATACCTGAATCTTAACCTAAAATCGGGTTAACTTCAATTACAATCTCTCCCAAAATTCTGAGAGCTTAACGATTGGTGCGGTGAGCGTGGAACACACCTTCAACCTCTTTCCAACCCTAGCTAGCCTCTAATCCTCTATTCGTCATGGCTGCCAACCCAACTGAAAATCTAAACACGGAAGGCCAAGGCAACGGCCATGTCGAACCTAGCCAGCTGATCACCTTCACTCTCCCGCCCGTAACTAATCTCAAGTAGCAGCTGCCTTGGCTCAAGCTTACTCCCAATTCACCATCGTATTGAAAGGTATCTTAGAGAGCTCAACAGCCGGTGGTGATCCCATCAAGCCCCCCAAACTCTTAGATCCACTTCTTAATGAAGGAAAAGTTCATCCGCCTTCTCTCAGACACCCAACTCAATCCCTTTCTGATTGATACCATGAAGCAGAATCAAAACCTACCCATCCTCATGATCAGGAGGTTAGCCACACTTAGATCTTGGATGAGGCAAACCTCAGAGATGTAGTTAAAGAGTTAGTACGAGAATGTAAAGAATCAAAGGAGAACGAAGATTATGGCCTTCGTCAAGACTCACCCTTACCCCCCACCATATTGGCTGCAGCTTTCCCACATAAGTCCAAACTTCCCACTTTTCAATCTTATGATGGCTATACTGATCCTAGGAGCCACCTAGCCACTTTCTAGACTATCATGTATTTGCAAACCAACTTAGAAGATTTGATGTGCATGGTCTTTCTAATCACCCTCAAAGGTGCTGCACAGGAGTGGTACCAAACACTTAAAATAGGGTCTATCCACTCTTTTTCATAATTAGCCACGACATTCCGAGCTTGATTCATAACCTACATTTCATCTAAGAAAATTTCATCTAATCTAATGGACCTAAAATGAGAAGATGGTAAAACCCTACGTCAATATGTGGCTAGGTTTCAAAAGATAACAATGCAAGTGGAGAACTTGAATGATGAAGTGGCAGTTAGTGCAATGACCAAGAATTACAAATACAACAAGCTGTTTGAAAGTTTGAACATCGACCCACCCACAACTTTTGCCAAACTTATAACAAGAGCTCACAAATATACCAAACTAGATGAAGCTTATGAGATCTAATAGCAACGTAAGCCAACCAAGGAGGAAAGATATAGGTCCAGAAGACACTCACACCTATTGGAGGGAGACCTTTGCCGAGAAGGAGGTCGCCTATCCAACCTCTTCGAATAAGCTATTATGTCCGAACCCCATATTCCAGAAGTACCGAACTTTCAAGAGATGTTGAATTCACTCCGATAAACAAATCACGATTGGAAATCTTGTTGTGGATTAAAGAACAGGGTGATCAAATCCCATGCTTCTATCCTAAAAAGATAAGGAAAGATTCAGCAGGTTATAGTCACAGAAGCAAATATTGTGAGTTCCATAGAGATGTAGGCTACGAGACTGACGCCTGTTGGCAGTTGAAAAGAGAAGTTGAGTGTCTTATACAGAAGGGAGAACTGTAGCAATTCGTAGGTGAGAATAGACAAAAGGAAAGACAGTCAGGCAAGCCTGATAGAAGTGTTCGGATAGTAGAAACCATTGACGTGTATCGCGCGCGGTCGCATTCCACAAGTATATGGGTCGTACAAGTAATAAAAAAGATTATCGTCCCACAGAGATTGGGGAATAGGCTATTAATTTGTTATGCTTGACAATTATTAGGAAGACCGAATTTAAATGGAGTTGGATTAAACTAAGATACAATTAAATTAAATAAATTCTAATAAAAATAAGCAAGTAGAGATAATCAAAAGATAAATTCAGCAAATAATTGTAGAGCTGGTCTAATTATGGGGTCTCTATTAATTCTTGGTGCAAATTCTAAATAATTAATTTATGATGCCCAAAACCCTCTTTCAAGCTCAATTGGACCGCTACAACCATATGACATCTGCTTTCATAGCGTAATATGGTTTAAAATGTTATGTCAATTCCTGAAGGAGAATTAACCTAAATTATCCAAAATCCTCTTTTGAGCTCAGAAGGACAATTAAAACCATGCATATCTACCATTTATTGTAGCCTCACACATTTTAACTTATTAAGCTTTGTGTTAATTCTTTATCCTCAAAGAACCTAGCCTATTTCTATCGCTAGAAAGAAATTCTAGGTTTAATATGTGAGATCTGATCTAATTTGTCAACCTTTCAGTTTGTTCAAACAGATCTAATATCATGCAAATATAGGGCCCTATCATATTTTCAGGCTTTAAGTTCAATATATTAAATCATTAATTAAACTTACAACACAAATTATTTTATTCAAAGTTGCATTTTAAATTAATAGATAAATCTCATAACTAGATCCAAGTATTTAGCCTAGCATTATTACAAATAAATCAACACAAATAAAATTCACAAAGGAAATAAAAACCATAGATTACAAACTCAGGATCTTTAATTAGTTGTCCTAGAGCTCCACGTCCAAGCTTGCCACTAACTCTTTTCCACTTCTTTTGTATTTGCAATAACACTGACTAAAATACTAACTCTCTCTTTTTAATTTCTTAGCTGAAGTTGTGATTGGCCACTTATCCCTCTCTCTCCTTCCTTGCGACAGCAAGTGCCAAGGAGGAGTTCAAAATGTCCAGCCCCTTTAAAGTCTTCCTTTCTCCTTTATATAGACTTTCTTTCTTGATTCTAATTTGTCCAAATAAGCCAAGCCACTTGTTCAACTTGCCTCTGCAAAAGTTTGTCTCCACCGCCTATGTGAAGAAAAGATATGATAAAATATTCATTTGAATTTGAACCAGGTTCATTGCTTCTTCAAAACGTTGCAGTTTCAGTTCAAACGACCAGGTAGGAGATCATTTTGAAGCTTCATTTACTTGGTCCAGATTTCTCCACGCAGCTGCTTCCTTTTCTTTAGCTGATATGAGGAATTCTTGATTGGTTTCCATTAGTCCACATCTCCTTATGTCAACTTACACCAATTGACCTGTCAAGATGCTCTCCACCATGTAAAAGGTAATATAAAATGCTGAAGGAGGCAACTCACAAGGCTAGGTTCAATGCTTCTATCAAAACTACGACATTTCAATCCAAATGGTCTGGCGAGAGGTCATTTTGCAGCTCACTTCGCACTTGGTTCTCAACTGCCCACGTTGATCGATTTTTCTCAATTCTTTTTGAATTTATGAATGTTGGACAGGGGCTTTTCAGTCTTTTCAGGGACATGGCTTAGGCTTAAATATTAACAAGGCTTTAATATCCTTATTTGATGTCAAATGGGTCATATGTGGTCCATTTTTGCTCAAAACAACAAATATTTGTGTAATCTATATGATTATTCAAGAAAGAGAGAAAATCATGCAAAATGGATTTTTATTCCTATTTTAATATTCAAAATGAAGTTAAATTTGATTAAAATAAATAGTAAAATATATGCATATTTTGTTGTTATCAACCATCCACACTATATTTGGTGGTTCCATAGGTGGTGATAGTAACTTAGCAAGGAAACAAAGAGCTAGAGAGATATACTCCATCCTATCACCACAAAAGCCTAACCTTAGACAATCGATATCATTCTTTGAGAGTGATGGCGAGCAAATTTGGATGTCGCACAATGATGCTCGAGTGATCGAAGGTATTTTGGAGAATTTTTTTACGAAAATAATCTTAGTAGATGGAGGCAGTGCAGTTAATATGATAACCATGGAGGTATTTAAGGCTTTCAAACTAGACCCCATAAAGCTAAAGCCCATTCGTACCCTCTTGTTGGTTTAGCGGGTTAGCTAGTTCAAGTGGCAAGTGCAATGGACCTAGACTTGGAACTCAGCGGAAAAGAATCTTCAAAAAGGCTCAAACTAGAGTCCATGGTGGCAGACCTCCAATTCCCACACAACGCCATATTGGGAAGACCTGCTTTGTACAAACTGGAAATAGTAACAAGCATAAGATATTTTAACTATGAAAGTTTACTTTGATGAAGGCAAAGTGGTAACTGTGAGGGGCGATCAAAAAGCAGCCAGAGAAGCAAATGTAGTAGCTCTGAAGGGTCTTCCACTGACCCTGCCAATCATGTGGATGCCAGAAGAAAAATCAACGGCTCAATCTGCAAAACACCCTCCTTTTGATATCCCTAGGCACAAAGGAGATTCGAGCCCTGAGCTAGTGGGCGAATTGGTCACATGGGAGATAGAGGGGAAAAACATAAAATTGAGAGCTGATTTGCCAGGCGAAGTGCAAGAGAACATAAAAGTAGTCTTGAAAGATAACATGCACAGCTTTGCATGGTTTGTGGAGGATATAATATGGATTAATCCGAACATCATCTCTCACAAGCTTAGCATGGACCCAAGCTTTAAAACCATCAAGTAGAAGAAACGAAATCATGGTTACAAAAGGCAATAAGCCATAGCACCAGAAATTGATACACTTTTGAAGGCGAATTTTATAAGAGAAGTAGACTATCTAGAATGGTTGACGAACGTGGTCCTTATGCCCAAACCTAATGAAAAGTGGAGACTTTGCATTGACATTACAGATTTAGACAAAGCATGCCCAAAAGACTCCTGCCCTTTGCCTAACATCGACCAGTTAGTTGACTCAAGAGCTGGGTATGAGGTATACAGCTTTGTAGACGCTGCAGCAAGATACCACCAAATAAGAATGAACGAACTAGATGCAGAGAAAACAAGTTTTGTCACAGACTAAGGCATTTATTGTTACAGGGTTATGCCCTTCGGACTGACAAATGCCAGCACAACATATCAAAGGTTGGTTAATAGTATGTTCAAGGAGCAGATTGGGCAAACAGTAGAGGTGTATGTTGATGATATGATAGTGAAGAGCATCCAAGCTGCTGACCATCCTAAAGACTTACAAGAAACCTTCCATATTTTGAATAAGTTCGGCATGAAGCTTAACCTAGAGAAGTGCACTTTCGGAGTAAAAGCAGGAAAGTTCTTAAGCTTCATGATATCTTAGAGGGGAATAGAGGCGAACCCTAAGAAAATCAAGGCAATCATGAAAATGAAACCAAACACCAGCATACATGAAGTCCAATAATTAAATAATCGAATAACTGTCCTTAAAAGATTTATCTCTTGTTCGGCTAAAAGATGTATGCCGTTTTACTAAATGTAGAAACAATTGAGAGGTTTCAAATGGGACAATCAATGCTAGCTCGTCTTCGACCAGATTAAAGAATTCCTATCCTCCACTCTACTTTTAAGCAAACTGAAGAAAGATGGGCCTTTATATTTATACCTCGCAGCTACTAGAAATTCGGTGGCTTCTATGCTGCTTAGAGAAGAAGGTGGTGAACGGTACCCTATTTATTATGTGAGCAAGGTCCTTAAGGAAGCTGAACTTTGATATCCATGTGTGGAGAAGTTAGCCTTCACCGTCCTTACAACAGCAAATCGTCTACGTCTTATTTCCAATCACATACTATTATTGTCCGCACGAATCATCCGCTAAAAAAGGTCTTACACCAAGCTGAAACTTTAGGAAGATTATTGGAGTGGTCAATCAGGCTGGGTGAGTTTGATATCAGGTACAAATCTCATACGGCGATGAAAGCGGAGGTACTAGCTGACTTTGTAGCTAAGTTCTCTAGTGAAGGTTAAGTAGAGAATTCACAATCTACAATACCAAGCCTTGAAGAGGATATATGGAAACTTATCACAAATGGGGCTTTAGGAAACCTGGGGGTGGCAATAGGTTTTGTCTTAAAAGGACCAAAGAAAATAAAGGTACTGCATGCAGTTCGCCTAGCTTTTCCAACAACTAATAATGGAGCAGAGTATAAAGGCTTGATAGCAGGACTAATGCTAACTTTGGAAGTGTGACCCCCAATCCTTCATATTTTCTCAGATTCACAACTTGTGATGAGTTAGATTGGAGGTACATTCATAACCAAAGAACCAAATCTAGTTAATTATCACTCCCTGACCACATCCCTTCTTAACAAACTAGAAGGAGGAAGTACATGGAAGCTGTTGCAAATAGAAAGGGCGAACAATAAGGAGGTGGATGCCATAGTTAAAGCTGTATCAAGAGGAGAGGCTTTAGCAGAAGGAATCACAATGGAACAATTGAACTTTTCAAGCTTTGAAAGACAGGAGGTTCTGGTCACCCAGAATGATGATAGCTAGATGCGCCTAATAATAGATTTTCTGCAAAAGGATGTTCAGCCAGAAGACAAGTAGGAAGCTATTAAACTGTATCGGAAGGCAGCAAACTACACACTAGATAATAGAGAACTTTATAAGAGATCAAAGTCACATCCTTGGGCTAAGTGTGTGACCAGAGAAGATATCAATTACATCACAAGGGAGTTACATAATGGAGTGGGAGGAGCTCATGAAAGCTCGAATGCTACAATTAGGAAAATCATGCTAACAAGGTATTATTAGCCTATGATGAAAAGTGACGTTCACCATTATGTTCGCCACTGCAAGATATGTTAGAAATATGACAGAGTACCCAAACAACCCTCATCAGAGTTGCAATCGATAGCTTCAACTTGGCCTTTTTGCACAATGGGGAATAGATATCTTGGGACCCTTCCCCATAACAACCGCTAAATAAAAGTTTGTGGTAGTTGCATGATCACTTCTCTAAGTGGGCAGAAGCAGAGGCCCTTAACACCATTACACCAGCTCGGATCATCAGTTTCTTTAAGAACAATGTCATCTTTAGATATGAGGTTTCCCACAAGATAGTCACTGATAATGGGAAGGAGTTCGACTTAGAAGCCTTTAAATCCTTTTGCAAGGAGTGGCACATCAGTCTGCCCTTTACATCAGTAGCTCATCCATAAACTAATGACCTAACCAAAGTCACCAATCGAACCATCCTGCAAGGACTGAAGAAAAGGTTAGATAGGGAAAAAGCTAACTGGGCAGATGAACTAAATAATGTGTTATGGGAATACAGGACTACACCTAGGCAGGCAACAGGGTAGACACCATTCTCCTTAGTGTACGGAACAGAGGTAGTGATACCAGTAGAAATTGGGCTCTCAGTAGAAGAATTAAAGAATACAATGAACCATAGAGCAATGAAAGCTTAAAAATTAGCTTGGATCTAATAGAGGAGCTCAGAGAAAATGCAACAGCCCAAATTGAGGCATATAAGCAAAGGATAAGGGGATATTTCAATTAAAAAAGTCAGAGCTAGACAATTCGGAGAAGGTGATATAGTTTGGCAAAAGGCAAAAATAACTAAAGGCTCGACAAGAATCGGGAAGCTCGGACAAAGCTGGGAAGGTCCTTATGAGGTGGCGAAATAGATAGGATCAAGTACATACAAGCTGAGGAAAATAGGAGGAGTTGACTTTCCCCGAACTTGGAATTCTGACAATCTCAAGTGAGCATATTGAGTATTTACTCACTTTATAATATGTAACAAACTCTTCTTTATGCATAATAATAAAATATGATAAGACCTCAGGTTTTTTCACTTGATGCATCGATCCATAGAAATTGTCAAGGAATACGATGCATCAAGATTTTCCTAAAGGATCTTACTTAAAAATTTTTCCAAAAGGACAGTTTGCTAAAGGCCTAAGCGGCCCACGATTTCTCCGTTTAAAGGGACTGTTCACCAAAGGCCTAAGTGGCCCATAACTTTTGTCGTCCAAAAGAATAGCTCACTAAAGGAATAAAAAAGAAACCTAAACATTCTCTAACTATAAAGAGTAGTTCGTTAATAACCCAAGGGGTTCAAACTTCTCCTACTTAGTGAAATATGAACTTAAACTAGAAAGCAAAGCTCACCAATTAATCTTACAGAATATTAAAATACAAAGGATAGATCACTTAAATTGTTAGAGTGATGTTCGCCAAATTATTTTTATTTCTTATTCAACGATTAAGCCCAAAAAATAACTCCAGACCGCCCCCAACAACAGTATTTGTGAAGGATAAAACAAGCAAGAAAAACTAAGTATACATAAAAGGACTAAAAAAGCAATAAATACTTTATTTTCATTAAGTTAAAATTTTTTACAAGTACAAGAAATCCCTACACTACGCTTATAAAAAACTATACAAATTTTCCTAAATTATAAATTTTCCTAACTACCCCGTTCAGAAGGAGCAGGCGAGCTAGCTCCTGAAGAAGGTTGTTGCTCCCCCTCATCGCCATCAGCATCATCTGGGTAGATGTTATTCACCCACCCCCAGTCCGCCTTCGACTGCCTCACCTTAAGCTCAGTTAGTATATTTTTCTGCAGGCTTAGACAAGCTCAAGCCAAATCATCATCTTGGGACTCCTCGCGCCCCTTTGCCTCTTCAAGATTAGACTCTAACTCCTTCAGCTTCGCTTCCAACTCCCCTGCCTTAACTTCCAAACCCTTGTTCTTATCCAACAAGCCCTAGTTCTCCTCTCGCAAGTTCTCTACATCAGATTCACGAGAGATTAGCTCAGCCTTATGCTGCTCGTCTAGCTCTTTCATAGACTTGGCAGCCTTTCTCACAGTAGAATCCATCTCATTGTACTTCACCTCCAGTTCAGTATTGGCGGACTTCAGCTTTTGCAATCATTCGAACTCTAGGGTGTTAGCATTAATAACTTGAAGGAGGCACTGATTTAAGGAATTAGTAGTTGCTCGGTCATCATAGTGTTAAAAAAAGAGCCTATCAGTTGGAAAAAGGCAGGCCCGAGCTAAATCTCGACTGGGGCTATCTTCCCTAACACTACAGTTCGATCCATACCTATAAATGAAGTAAGATCAAAGATCTACAGCCTTGGGTCACTGAGCTGGAAGAGGACCAGGATCGAAAGAAGGGGCAGATGGGCGAGCAGAAGCTAAAGTAGACTCTTCTCTTGCCCTCTTTCTTGACGGTTTGGCTAAAGGGACAAAAATAGGCAGACTAGCCACAGGTACAGCAGCTGTCTCGGCTGAAGCTTGTTCAACAATTGGTTCAAAGGGAGGAGACACCCCCTTAGGAGCATCAGATGATGCGTGCCGCTCCATAGCTTCAGTGATCTTAGACATCTTTAGGTCTATTCCTTTCTTAGGAGCCATGCCTACACAAGATAGAAAAAAAAAATTAAACAAAGTTAGTTTAATAACCTTAAGTAAGAACATTTAACGAATGAAGAATACCGTGATCATAAGGATTTGGTCGAACAAGCCCACTAGGCGAGTGAAGGGGATAACTATCAGCTATCACCTTCCTCAAATCAACAGATTCGATCCCCCTAACCTTTATAGAATCGACAACATTTCTGTCATAGGTAGTAAGGGGAGGAAGTTGAGAACGCTGAGGAGTGGCAGACCAGTTGTTTGGAATACCGAACCCACCATCTAACTTGACTATGAAAAATTTGGACTTCCAATTCTTCAGAGACGATATCTTTGATTTCTTAGCGAAGATGTTGCAGTTCACCTTTGCTTGAAGAAAACAATGATCCTTAATAGGGCGATGGTATA
The DNA here is from genome assembly GCA_947857235.1 of Jatropha podagrica. Classification (NCBI taxonomy): domain Eukaryota; kingdom Viridiplantae; phylum Streptophyta; class Magnoliopsida; order Malpighiales; family Euphorbiaceae; genus Jatropha; species Jatropha podagrica. The sequence continues at coordinate 28,920 of CANUEP010097463.1, forward strand.
ACTGATACAGCTCCCGAACCACACTAGCGCTCAAATCGTTCCCATCTTCTTTAGCCAAGGCAATGGCAGCATAAAAAAACCTCAGGCTGTTCGGATGAAGCTGGCTTATGATTATTTGAGAGTCGTTGAAGAAAGACTTTAAAGACTCAAACAAGGGAAGGCGAACTCCCGAATGAACATCCTCCTCATATAGCATGATAGAATCTTTAACTATAAGAGAATTAATCCGCATATCTCCTGAAGGGCGAATCAACTGATACTCAAAGGGGATGTTGTATGAATAGTAAACGTCAAATAGCTTGCCTTCATTTATATCCGAAGGTATATCTGTCACTCTAATATTTTCTTTCCTCCCCCTAACCTCCTCTTGACCAAAATCTGCTTCCTCCTCCTGAGGCTCGCCCATAGGGCATTCAGAAGGTCACCCATAGGCCGTTCAGAGGGCTCGCCTGTGGAGCATTCAGAGGGCTCGCCCCTTGAAAGCTCAAACACTATTCGAACATCCTTGCTACTAGACGAACTCATGATCTCAATCCAAAAAATTTGAAAGAAATCGATAAATACAAAGGAAAAGAAGAAAAAACTTACTGAAGCTAACGAATTATAGAGAGAGAATGAAAGAAGGAAATTCTAGAGAGAGATGCTCTGAAGGTAAGAAGTAACAAAAGTAAGAAATGAAATGAAACTGGCCTTTATATAGGCCAAGCGAAGCAAATGAAGAGCCACACCATTTAATGAGGCAGTCCCTCGTAGAGACTAAAGCCTTGAGCTTCGCAAAAATAATAATTAACCCTAGATAATAATAATAATAATAATAATAATAATAATAATAATAATAATAATAATAATAATAATAATAATAATAAATGAATAACAAAATAATGGATACATTCAGACATAAATGACCAAATAATTAGGGGGAGACTACTGTTAACATGTAATAATAAATCATTATTATTCTCCCTAAAATAACCCTAAATAAGAAATCAGGACTCAGAATACTTAAATCTTACCCTAAAATCGGGTTAACTTCATTTACAATCTCTCCCAAAATTCTGAGAGTTTAACAATCCTCTCATTCCATATTTCCATAAGGTGGTTTGCACATGAAGGTGAAGTGCATCTCCACGCCCTCAAAGGGCGACTTAGCTTCAAGTTATGCTTCCTTTGTTTCAAGCGAAAGTTGATGAGCCTCTTTGAGAGGTCTTCATATATCTTTGAATTGGAGGAGCTTCCTTTTTGGGCTTTTGAGCTTTTGCCTTAAATAGGGATGTCAACCCTAGAAAGAGAGTCTTTTTGGCTCATTTTAATTCAAGCACCTCTCTTAAGTCTCTTCTCCTTCTCGACGTTTCGAATAGTCATACCGAATCATGATAGAATACCCCTGTATGCCTATAATAAGGTGAGTCATGTAAATAATTACTATTCTAATAATTATTAATTATTGGTAATAAACCTTAGTATCTAATAAATTTTCTTAATTCCTTTAACCTTTGATTTGCAATCACCTTAGTTACCATTTAATTAATATTAACATCCCCGATATATAATATTTATCATTATTGTAGATTTTCCTTTAATTCGATTAACTGAATTTATCAAAAAGCTAAAATAAGGAGAATTATCAAGTTGAGGATATTATAAAACATCTGATTGTTTCCATCCCTTTACACAGCCACAAGCAATTGCCCTTCGACTAGACCTTCCAAGAAGCAGTCATCTAACCCAATAACTTTCTTACAACCAGCTAAGAACCCCTGCTTGCATGCATAGAGACACATGTAAAGTCTTTTGAATCTCTGTCTACCATCATCTAACTTTTTACAGCTTGCAAAGCATGTAGACCTAGGATTTGTCTTTATTATCTCATCACAGGAATTATGAATCCTCATCAACCTTACTTTCAAATTGTTCAGCTTCATCAAGATTATCTTCATCTAATTCTTCATCATTAGATTCTTCATCATCTCCAATACTACCATTCTCATCTTTATTGCTCTCTACCTCACTACTACTGTCAATATCTAAACCATGTGCATTTCGTTGAGGCACATGTAACACTTACAAACTTGCCCCTCCAATATTCTCTCTTTGCACACTAGACATTGCATTATTTCTTTCTTATATATTTGCCTCAACCCTTATTTCCTTAGCTTACAAATCACCCCTTCTCAAGACTGCCCTGCCCCACAACTATTATTGCCACTTTCAACAATGGTTCCTAGCTCACCTACCCCATCCACTTCATTTACTCCCTCAGTTACCACATTCTCAAGAGCTAGGATATTATTAATAACCTCAGCTATATCAATGTCGTGCTCTACATACAAGTCTACAATGTCACCATTTTTAGCAAATTGACATATCATTAACACGTCTTCATCACTATATAATGCAATTATAACTTCAATTTTCCTAGCCACTAACCAACTAGTGTGTACCCTGAACACATTGCTATACCCCATGAGTCTTGCTCTTTGAACAATATCAGGTACTGATAAGCAGTCAATGTCCACATTTTCTTCTATAGTCACATGACCACCTAAATACCTAGTTCATGGCTCCAACTAAAAAAACCCACTATGATGCCATTTCAGATTGATCAATCTATCACCCATTGTAGGATACTAAAAAGAAATGAACAAAAATAAGGAATCTTAGTGATAAAGAAATAAATAAAACATAAAAGTTCAACTTTTAATAAAATATACTACACTTTTTTACAACAAACAAATCTATCATTGTGCTTGTGAAAAACCCCTAAATTTTGAGCATTTTTTTAAAAAAACCACATATGGTATAGTGAATCCCTATAAAGTTAAACCCTAATATTGTAATAACCACACTTTTGAAGAAAAGTAAAAAATAATGGACATGTCTAAAATAAGCTTCAAAAGTAAAGAACTTTTGGGTTCCCTATAGTGGATGCGCTTCACTTCCTCAGCTTTAGATTACCTTCGATGGAGGACTAACGCTTCAAGAAAGAAGCTTTCTCTGACATTCTTAATCAATAATGGAAATAGAAAAAAATTTCTTACCTAATCTAAAATGGAGTAGGATTTCTTACTTGGATGTAAGAGCTTTCTTTCTCTTACTGGTTTTGGTGATTTAGGAAAAAAGAAAATAGATAACAAAGTCAAGGCAGCGAGACTGACTCTTCTTACATGGCATCCAATGTGGCAACTATTTTGCCATTTATGTTAGTCTTTTTGCACATCATAGTGCATGTTTCACACTCAAGCTATCCACCTATATGCATAAATTACAAAAAAAAAAAAATGTGTGTGTGTGTGTGTGTGTGTGTTGGGGGGGGGGGGGGGGGGGGGGGGGGGGGGGAAAAAAAAAAAATTTTTAAA